>JACBKR010001021.1:0-47039 GCA_014218235.1 Colocasia esculenta
CACGTTTGCCATCGCTGGTGCTTACTTTCAGCAGGTGAAGGGTGAAGAGGGCATCAGCGTTTCTGGTGGTGGGTGGTGAGCTACAGTTGTTGCCCATTCTTGAGTGGAAGTGGGACGACATCACCATGGACTTTGTGGTTGGTTTGCCCTGTACTCCGCAGAGGCATGATAGTATCTGGGTGATGTGGATAGGTTGACCAAGTCAGTGCACTTCTTCAGTCAGGATGTCTTGGTCAGTAGACAAGCTTGCTAGACTATACGTGGACGAGTTGTTCTGTTGCACGAAACCCTAGTTTTTATTGTTTCCGACAAAGATCCGAGGTCAATTCGGGTTTTGGCGCAGTTACAGAGAGCTCTTGGTACAGAGTTGAGGCTGAGTTTAGCATATCACCCGCAGTACAGCGGTCAGTCAGAGAAGACTATTGGACCTTAGAGGATATGTTGAGGGCTTGTTGTTGGACTGGGGTGGCACCGGGAGTCCCACCTTCCGATGGTAGAGTTTGCATACAACAACAGTTATCACTCGAGCATTGGAATGGCACCATCGAGGCTTGTATGGTCGGCTGTATAGGACACCAATGACTGGTTTGAAGTGGGTGAGAGGCAGCTTTGGGACATGAGATGGTGCTGCAGTGTGCATACATAGTCAGTTAGTCAGGCAGAGGCTTCAGGCAGCACAGAATAGGCAGAAGAGCTATGCAGATGTCCGCAGGAGGCCATTGCAGAGTCAGTGTGGGTGACCTTATGTTCATGCGGGTTTCGCCGACCAAGGGCGTCATGAGGTTTTGCAGGAAGGGAAAGCTTAGTCCAAGGTATATAGGCCTTTCCCTATTACAGAGAAGATCGGCGAGGTGGCTTATAGTTGAGCCTTCCGGCAGAGTTGACAGGGATGCCCAACGTTTCCACATTTCACAGCTTAGGAGGTACGTTGCAGATTCGTCGCATGTGTTGGACTACTCACAGCTGAGGGTAGCGCCAGACTTGTCAGTGCCAGAGTACCCGGTCAGAGTTGTAGACACAGGGTGCCGTAGTTCCGCAGGAAGCAGATTCCATTGTTTAAAGTCGTTTGGGAGAACGTGTGGGTGGCGAGGCCACTTGGGAGCACAAAGACGAGATGAGAGAGCAGTTCCCTATTTATTTGATGATCGGTATGTGTTTCCCTACACTGCTTCCCGTGTTGAGACCGAGTTCTTTTAATTTCGAGGACAAAATTTCTTTAAGGAGGGTAGGAGTAATGTTGCCCAGCTAGCTAGCCAGAGGGGGGTGAATGGGTTATTTAAAATTTGATCTTTGATTAAACTTGTTCACTAAAAAGATTAACAAACAACTTAAACAAACGTTAGAGTTGGACGAAATAAGACAGCAAACGAACATAAGCACAACCACAAGACACAAGGGTTTTTATCCTGGTTCGGAACTCCTCTCCACAGGAGGACCTATGTCCAGTCCCTGAGCAATGCCTCAGGATTTCACTAATTAAGGTACTATCCCCCTCACGGATCCTTACACCTAGCCTTAACTGGTCTTCCTTCAACTTGAAGGGAAAAACAACCACCCTGGATACCACCAGGTCTTCCTTCGTCCAGAAGGGTACAACCAAAGAAACGAAGTTTAAGAACAAGCTTCAGACACTAGCTTAACCAACTACAAGCTGAAGCAAACAAGCCTCGAGAGAGAAAGAGAATTTAACACTGGTTCTCTCCAAAGACTACACAGGCTCTCACAAGAATTTCTTCTTTGAACACTGAGAACTAAAGAGCTAAGAGAACAATGGAATGGTCGCTTCGCTCTTGCTTGGAACTCAGAAGACTCGAAGAATTGGTGTTACTTTCTTTTTGAATGATGTTATCTCTTTGTTGTGTATATTCTTCTCAGTCTTGAGTCTTGTATTTAAGCTTCTACTTGAAATTTGAACGTTACAAGAACCGTTGTCTCTCATCCAGGTGTACGTTAGACAGGTCAGCAAGGAAGCTTCTGATCTTCAGTCTTTTATCCTTTAGTACATGCCAGAAAAATATTTTAGAATCTTGTATCTTGTGTCCAACGTTGTACAGATGAGTCTTGTTAGATATCTGTGGCTTATCAATAATAAATAGAGGACAGCTAAGGCTATCGTCGATTGTTAGTTGCAGTTGGAACAGATATTGCAATATATAGCAAAGCTCCTTTCTGTCTAAAAAAAAGGACGTAGACAGAGTAGCATAAAAGTGGAAGTATTGTCTGATGCATGGGAGAGTACGATCAGAGAGCATTTAATGCGTAGCAGTCAACAGACGAGATATGACTTTGACTTTTCAACGCTATTAAAGAGCATTATACTGATACAGCAAAAAGTCGATATGAACAATCCCGATGCCTTCATGACTTATGAAATCGTTATACGATAACAGACAAATCGTTATTGTTGGGTTCTCATATTGGAGAATGTTGGGTTACAACAAGTGTTTAAATGTTTTGATGATGAGCAATACTGATTGATGTTATGTTTGTTTTTGATGATAAACATTTCATGAACAAGACAAAATTGATGGTTATGAATGTGTGAAACATGATGAGAATGGACAATTGGATGCAAATGAACACATGTTTATATGTTCATTATATCTCACTAATATGTCTTTTAATGTAGGTGTGAATGTACACAAGACAAAGCCCAAAATCCAAGTGCAAAAAAGAACAAGACAAGTTGCTGAAATAGTGCACCTGTAAACAGATGTAGCATCTGTCAACAGATGAATAGTGCATCTGTCGACATATGATTTTCGCCTGTCGACAGATCACTCAGAAATCTATTTCCAGAAAGCCCAATCTTCGGTTTCTATTTTGATGTTAACAGTTTTAAATTGTTTGCACATGTGCTCATAGCATTCTATCAATTCATCATAAGATATATCATTCTCTGAATCAGAATTGGATATTGATGCATCAAATGAGTCTGAATTGGATTTACCTGATTCTTGAGAATTCTTGACATCTTTGACATATGTGATCCTCTTGAGTCGTCTGAACGAGAAGAGCCTCTTGAGCTTCCATGAGCCATGTAGCATTTTTCATTGATTTCCTTCCAGACTTGCATGTTTTCATAGAGGAGACCTGCATTTTATGAACCTTGTCATCAAACTCAAAATTCATTGGTCTACTTATGATACTCGAGAACTCAGACATATTTCTGAGTATGTAGTAGAAAAATAAAACAACCAACGAAGTGATCAGATCAGTTTAGAATCATTATAAGCCAATCAGAACAATAAGCACACATAACAGATATGCCAAATCACAATCGATGAACAGAAAAACCTTCTCTGATACCAATGTTAGGATCGGATATCTGGTGATGGCAAAGCTAGAAGGGGGGGTTGAATAGATTTGCAGCGGAAACTTAAGCAATTTAAAAACTACTTCGGATTAAAAGATCTACTCAATCAAAACCCTTTGATCTGATTCAACATGTGTGAATAAATCAATAAGTAGTGTGTAGACGAAATCCCTAGGCATGCATCTAGCACAACACAATGCAAACCATAAATCAAACCACAGTGCACAAGGGATTTTTAGGTGGTTCGGAGATCACACCACGTGACTCCTACGTCCACCCCCCACACAGTGAGGACACACTACTCAAGAACTGAGTACAACACACACACGAGCACACCGGCTCAACCACACACACACACGCTAGATCAGGTTACAACAGATCAGATCCTCTAGCCTTGATCTGATCCACACACCACGTTGTCTGATGCAAACAAGCAATCAGAACAACAATCCACACTTTACAACATCCACGTATGATCTTAAATCAGTGCACACACCACAGATATATGAGAGTAGTGAAAAGAGAAGAGTTTTGAGATGAAGAATCAAATCCCGATGTAGATCTCTTCTCGTTGGTCGTCCAGAAGACTCCAAGCTATGTCTTGACAAGTATCAGTTGATGGAGAAGCTGAACAACGGACGAACCGACTTCAACTCGGCTTGGAAGGTTGTTCTTCTTCTTGTTCTGGGCAAAGGGATGAAGCAGGGCAGCAGGAAGAAAGCCTTCTTCTTGACCTTGCTTAGGGTTTGGTTATGGTGGTTCTTGCTGCGAAAAATAGCCTCATATGATCCATATATAGTGGTGTCCAAGCATAGAGAGTCGTGTTAAAGGAAACACAAATATAGATCATATCCCGGCCATTAGATCTTCCGAAACTCGTCTGTCGACAGTCGACTTGCTGCTGTCGATAGATGTGCAGGTTTGCAAGAAACCGGAAGATTGGGCTTTCTGGAAATAGATTTTTGAGTGGATCTGTCGACAGATGCACTATTCATCTGTTGATAGATGCCTATCATCTGTGACAGGTGCACTATTTCAGCAACTTGTCTTGTTCTTTGCACTTAGATTTTGGGCTTTGTCTTGTGTACATTCACACCTACATTAAAAGACATAATTAGTGAGATATAATGAACATATAAAACATGTGTTTCATTTGCATCCAATTGTCATTTCATCATGTTTCACACATTCATAAACACTCAATTTTATCTTGTTCATGAAATGTTTATCATCAAAAACAACATAACATCAATTAGTATTGATCATCATCAAAAACATTTAAACACTTGTTGTAACCCAACATTCTCCAATATGAGAACCCAACAGTTATGACAGAGCTTTATAAATTATAATGATGAAATCGTTATGAGTTATAGCAAATCGTTATAAAACACTTATCAAGTCGTTATGAACTCTAAAGAAATCGTTGTGAGAACTAAAGAAATCGTTACGGCTATCAAGTTTTATGATTTTCAAAGAAATCGTTACGCTATCAAGTCGTTACGAGTTTCAAAGAAATCGTTCGCGAACTAAAGAAATCGTTATGGCTATCAAGTCGTTACGAGTTTCAAAGAAATCGTTACGAGAACTAAAGAAATCGTTACAGCTATCAAGTCGTTACGAGTTTCAAATCGTTACGGCTAGGGAGTTGTTGCGAGTTCTAAAGAAATCGTTACGAGGACTAAAGAAATTGTTACGGCTAGAAAGTCGTTGCGAGTTCTAAAGAAATCGTTACGAGGACTAAAGAAATCGTTACAGCTAGAAAGTCATTGCGAGTTCAAAGAAATCGTTACGAGGACTAAAGAAATCGTACGAGGACTAAAGAAGTCGTTAACGGCTAGAAAGTCGTTGCGAGTTCTAAAGAAATTGTTACGAGGACTAAAGAAACGTTACGGCTAGAAAGTCGTTGCGAGTTCTAAAGAAATCGTTACGAGAACTAAAGAAATTGTTACGGCTAGAAAGTCGTTGCGAGTTCTAAAGAAATCGTTACGAGGACTAAAGAAATCGTTGCAGTATCGATTTGTTTGAAATTTTCGGTCAAAAAGGAAATCGTTCTGCTTATCAATAGAAGTCGATATGAGGTGTGAAGAAGTCGATACAATGACTTAGACAAAACATGGAATGAGACTTACTGATTGTCTTGAACTTTCTATTTTTTCTTTTATTTCCTGTTCTCAAAGCTCAAGTAATTCATTAGTACTATTTTGTTAATCATCAAAATAATATATATAAATAACTGAATTAATTTATATGGGGAAGGTTTGGTCATCAATCTTCCCCTTTTTGATGATGACAAAATATACTAAACACATATAAACAACAAACATGTTTTTCAGAATAGCTTTAGTTTCTCGCCCATTTTGTCAATAAGCAAAAAGATAGGCGATGAGACAAAGAATAGAGAAATCATTGTACTAAGTGTGAGGAAGATAGTACAGAGGAGACAATAAAGAGGCATGCTGTGAGATGACAGCCCATGCCTTGATCTCAAGGTCTCAAAAGTTTGTTGGAAAACTCCAGAGGCAACTGAAAAATTAGGACCCATGGATGGAATGGCCCTTTGAATGTAAAGTTGCCGTTGCTTTTCCAGGAATTCTTCATAATGATGTGGGTCCAAGATGAATCTGAAGTAAGTGCTCTTTCCAAAAACTAGCACGATGGAGAAATCTATCAGAGAGATTGGATAGAAAATCTTCTGATCAAGCAGATCCTGCTTCAAAGCATAGAAGGTTGTATATCTGGCTGCCCACTGAACATAGATATCTTGAATTGGGGTTATGGAGTTGAGATCCATGAAGGCTTTGGCTGAGAGAATGGCTTAGCTTGACGAACCAAGGAACTGTTGATTGCTTGTAATTGAAGATGGGGTTCCTTGTAGAGGGTTTCCCATATGGTGGGAGTAAGCCTTTCACATTCAGAAATGAGTGGGGCCAAGGTTTGGGAAGAGATGCGGCCAGAGTGATATTCTCTGAAAATGAACCGCAAGAAGGAGGTATCTTGCCCAACTTGGCTGACAACGGCCCATCTGCCTAGCAAACATATCCAGTGCATGGGATCCAGCATCTGAGTCAAACACTAAAGAGTGTAGCTTTGGCAGAAGAACTGGAGAGTCAACTTTGAGATTGGCAAAGTTCACTGTGAGGGGAAGATTTACTGGACGTTCTGATCTCAACATCACTAAGGCTGAATGAAATTGGTAGAGCTGTACTTCAGGCAGCTTGTTCAAATAGCAAAAATCACTGTACAGCTGAAGCTCCTGGCAATATGAATCTCTTTCAGAATAAAGGGACCCCATGAGTTCTTATGCTGAATGATGAACCACTCAGAAAAAGTGAGTGGGTGAGCTCTATGGGTAAGAGATCTGGCCCTGGCACTCAAGTACTTTCCATACTGAGCCTTATTGCCTTTGACAGTTGCCCACTGATCTTCATTCTTGAACTCAGTGCCTCAAAGATTTTGGATTTTTGAGGGTGGGACAGCTGGGTAAGAGAAAGAATAATGTTTAGATGCTCAGAGAGGTTGAGGAAGGAATACCATAGACGGTGGAGAGGATGCACTTTTGAAGATATTCCCTATAGATAGGTCTTCTCTTAGGGTCGAGGTAAGAGAATACCAAAGAGGAGGGAATAAAGGTACAGAGGGGGTGCTAAGAGAGGAGAAGATTTCCTCTTTTTCTTGCAGACTGGGAGGATCAGTTCTGTGGATATGAGACAGTGGAGAGAATAGTGATGAGGGTGTTTCTTTCAAAATCATCCGGCAGATTTGTCAAAGACACCAAGTAGTAGAGGTTTTTCCGGAGGGAAGGTGACAGAAGAAGGAGGAGTAGGAGGATAGAAGGTGTTTGGGGTTGAAGGATGAAGATGGGTGAACTGAAGTGGTCTGAGTTGGAGATGAAGAAGGTGAGAGTGATGATGGGCTGAGGTGTGAGAAGGAGTGGGAGAAGGAAGGTTTAGATGAAATGAAGGATGAAGATGGTTAGGTGCGAGGCACAGGGTGTTTTATGGTTGGTGTGCAGGAGGGGCTGTAGAAGGAGATGGAGGTGAGGAGAGGGTTGGAGTTGCAAGATTAGAAGTTTCAGGGGCCTTAGTAGCTGTCATGGGCTCTTTCCCTTTGGCTTGACCTTCTCTGACTGCAGAAGATGGTTCTGATGACCCTGAAGCTAACAATGGTCCTGCTGACCCTGAGGCTGATGGCCCTGCTGGCCCTTGAGCTGGAGGCCCTGGTGGCCGAGGAACATCTGCTGGTCTGCTCTGAGTAGCTCCAAGAGAAACTCCACTAGACCTTGAAAGGACTGCTAGCATTGACTTGATATCAGACATTTCTTTCTTATAACCACCTCATTGCATTTCTGACTGAAGATAGCTCAGAGGTAGTTGAAGCTTGACTAGCAAGTATCCCTTTGTACACTGGTTTGAACTGAGACAGTATATCTCCCTGAGCCTTTAGTAATACCATAATTGGCTTCAGATTTACCTTTATGTGACTCTTTCTTGGCCTTTTGTGAGCCACTCTCTTTGCTTGCCCTGCTGAGGGATAGGCACCTCAAGATTTACATGGCTGGTATTTGGCCTTCACTAGCAAGAACACTGGCAGGAATTGATAGTCCTGAGTTGGTGCAGCTATCTCATGAGCATTTTCTATTAAGGATTCCTCATTGCCAGTATGCTCCCCCTGTCACGCCCCAACGCGGAATATTGGAGCGCGAAGGCAGTTGCAAGAAAAGGTATAGAGCGTATACTAGACATCAAACCATTGCACACTGAATAATACTAAAGCAAATCTTTCTCATTATTAATTTCCAAATGTCTAGTTACAACCACTAATATCAGAGCCATTCTATAGGGCCCAATACATTGCATTAGAAGGAAATAACTAACTACAACTCTAAGATAACATACGACTCGAGGGTACTCCTGGCTTCACTCTTGGTCATTCCCTTCCTCGTGAGTGTATGTGTCATCCTCGGTCTCACCTGAGAACACAACATTAAATAACGTAGGGGGACGATAACGCCCGTAGAACTTAAATCTCAGGCTCAAGCAGGCTTTAAATAATTAATGCATTTAATGGCAGAGTATCTAAAGATAGCAGGTACAAGAGAGTCAAAATATAGCAAGAGATAGACAATAGCACGAGAGCGAGTATAGTTCCAAAAAGAGCACAAGTATCGAGTATAGCACGAATAGCAGGATGGCCATAGCACAACTAGCACAAGTATAGTAATAGCACGACGAGTATAGCACTTGTTTGTCATTCTAGACATCGAGAGAGTATAGCACGTTTTGTGTTTTTGATTGTCATATAGATAGTCGAGATAGATAGCACTTGAGTGTAATGCCAAACACTCTGATCATTTAACTCCCATGGGCACTAGCACTTTCGGGCGCACATCCCAGGACCAGATCGGGCCCTTTATATTTGCCAGGCATTGGTTATATTGTTTATCTTTAGACAATCATCAATGGCCAATATAGAGTACCAAGAAAATAGATAAGCACAGATGAATAGATGAGCTAGTAGAGTGAACGTGAATAGGTGAGCGAGTAGAGTACAGATGAGAGCTAGTGGAATTGCACGGATGCGATGAGTAAACACGATAGTAACAGTTGCTCAACACGCGCACGTGGTGTTGGCAGTCAGGTGGAGCTCACGACCCTACCACTGGCCTTGTTACGCACAGGTCCAGAGGTCCGCGTGGTTTAAACGAGAGTGAATCTCTAATAGCCGTTTGGATCATATAGATCCCTAAAGGGTATCATAGGTATTAGGGTACAACCGGCTCGTCGACCATGTGAGAATCCATGATCAGAGGAGACTTACGGAGGCTTTGTGCAAGAGTTCACTAGTCCGGCGAAAGGAATATCCGACGGAGAGTTCACCACAAGCCAAGTAAAGTGTGTTTATAAAACAGGTGCTCGACGTTCTAGAGGAATTCTAGAACAGTGGAGCGTCGATATCGGTATATAAACAACGCAAGAAACGAATACAGTCCTTTAAAATAGGGCAATTAATATACTTATTGCAAAAATTACCGATACATTATAAGATATTTTCTACAAGATTTCAGCCATATATGGATGGTTCATGTGTGTGTAAGTGTAAGAGAAATCATATATAGAAATAAGTCGTGAACATGTATTTTAAATCATTCAATATAGCACCATTTTTAAGTAGGGTTTTACTGGGGGGTATAACGGTAAGAAGGCGTAAGGATTATTTAGAAAGCGACAAAATATATTTTCATGGTTTTTATGCAAAACTCTGAGAAGGCGACCTAGGCCTGTAAGGAATGCGACAGGGTCAGGGCAGAACGCGACGGGCCTAAAAAGGGTCGCGACATGGCTTGCAGATCGGGTTCTGAGAACGCGACGGCTTAATCTGTCGCCTTCTTGGTCGCGACAGGGTGGCTGTCGCAATCAGGCCCCAGAAAACGACATATCGAGGTGTCGCCTTCTGGTTGTCTGCGCCTGGGTCTGACAGGAGTCAGACAGAACTTGGATTGCGGACCAGGGATTTCAATTGTTGATACAGGGTCGTTTAGAAAATCATAACTAATTATATAGTCAACGAAAAATCATGAAACCAGTTGCAAATTAAGCTAGACATGTAAGGTACTTCCAGTAAATCGGAATCTAAGAGAGAGCATGGTTTGAACACGGTTTGAGAATGAACAAGAACAAGTAACATAGAACATGATACAGGGAGCAAGATCGATTTAATTCGGGCAACATGCTAACGAAATTTAGGCCTTTTAGGGGCAAAAGATGCCTATCATGCATCAGTATCTCCCATTAAAATTTGGAGGTGGGAGATAGAGTATTCGAATAGATAGGAATTAAGCATGAAGGCTCGGGGTCATAGAGTTGCAGAACTTCTAAATTCAAGAAAAAATATGGCTCGAGGAAAAATTATGAAATTTGAGGGTTTTGTTCCTGATGTATGGAACAATCTACAGACGAAATTTTAGGATTTTTTCTTGTAAGAATGCCTACTTGACTCGTTCCTCTTCTAGGGCTAGAACTTGAAGAACAGGGTTGAGAGCTTGAAAGGTTCTTCTCCCCACGAAATCTCCTCCTCCTTGGCCTCTCCTTTGGTCCAGGAATCTTTTGGCACGAGCTTGGGTCGGCCATGAGGGTTTTAGGAGTATTTAAGCTTCTCCTCTTTCTATTTCCTAATAGGACTCTAATTCCTCTTTATTCCGAAATTTCCTTACTTCCTCCTTCCTTCCTTGCTTTCCAATCTCTCTATTTAGACTAGGACAGATCCAAATTCGTGCTAACCCAGATGGGGAGGTTTAGGATCCTATTTAACTCAAACTAGCTATTTAATGCATTAAATACCCCTTTTCTATTTAGGTAATAATTTAGTTACGAATTTAGGATATTTTCCTATTATTCTCCCTTTGTAATTCATATTTTTGACCCAATAAATTCTAGAAGATCCATTAGCAATCCCATTACTCTTTTCCATCTAATAGTTTTATTAATGCTCTATTTAATATCCATTTAGCTAGGTTTTAAATTCTTTATTTAAATTTTTATTTTTCGTAAAATTCAGGTTGCTACACCCCTGAATAGGAGCATGGAGTTCAGCATCTTCTTGCTCCCCCTGCAGGAGCTTCTTTCTTCAAGACACTTCCACAAAGTGGCCTTCTGCCACGGATTCTGACACTTTAGGTTCTTCAACACTTTGCTCCCCTTGGCTAGGAGCTTCTTCCAAAATCATGTTTGCTTCAACAAGTCTACCTGCTTCTGAAGCAACTGAGGTGTAGGGAAGAGAATCTATAACTTCTCTCAGAATAGAGGCAACTATCGAGGTGGGCAAGGAATCTGCCACACTTGCTACAGCTTCTTTCATATGAACTTCTGGAGGATGAGACTCAACCTCCAAGACAGGTGAGCTGGAAGCCTCTGCTTGATCTGCCACTGCTGGTGCTGCTGACACTTGCTCTGCTGCTACTGATCTGATTTCTGAATCTGCTGGAGGATCTGCAGCCTCTTCTTGAAATTTAGGAACATCTCCAATAATGGCTTCTCCCTCTGCCACAGAGGTCTTTGTCCATATCCCATTCTGCACTGAAAAGCCACTCTTCTTTAAATTTCTGGACCTTATAGACTGGCCCATCTTCTCTACTATAGCTCTAGACACATCTACTCTGAAATGCTTGAAAATCTTGGTGAGTAGATGAGCATAAGGCAAGGAAACATTCAGTTTGCTCTTTGTTTCCCAGATTTGAGTACTGGCAACTTCATTCTCTCAATCATAACTGCGGCCAAGTTGATCTCCTTGTTCTGGATTACTCAGAACATTATGTCCGAGTCTGCCCTAGTACATGAAGAAAAAGTAGCACTTCGAGGAACTATAATTTGGCAGACAATGAAATGAAGTAAACGATTGAAAGCTGACATCTGATTTATATCTAATTTCCCATCCTTCAGCCTGAAACCTGGACCTATAATGCCGAGACCTTTCGCTTCATCATTCACAGAGTGAAACCACTATGCCCAGAGGTCTTTACTCCAAACAAAGTATGCAATAATTCATGGTCTATCTTGATCTGGGTGCCCTTCACTGAGGAGACAAGGGACCCATCTGCCTCTGACTTCAAGCAAATGAAAAAAGCTTTCACTAGGTCCAGATAGCTTACCTCGGTGAAAGTAGCAGCATCCATCCAATGCATCCTTCTCAAGGCTTCTACTAAACAGCTCATCCCACTTTTCTCAAGATTCTGAACGTCCACTGCCTTGTTTCCACAAATCTTCGTCTTCACAAAAGTAAACGTTTCTTGCTCCTTTGGAGACAGATACTCAGCACTGTAGCCCCCTACGCTTCCGGAGATCATCGGAGTGGCCATAGGTAGAGGAGAAAGGTTCTGGAGAAGGAGGAAGATGGAAAGATGGAAGCTCTCGAGGGATTCTCGCGGGAAGAAAAGAAAGCTTCAAAAGATGCAGGGGGTCGATGCCAGAATCGTTAGGGCATTGGCTTTGGGCGAACAGATAAAAGAGAAAAGGGTAAAGGTTGAAGACAAGTCGTTCTCAGAACGATTTGAATAATTAATATATTACTTTACCGAAAAGTGAAACGCCAAAAAGGTGGTAAAGACAGAAAGTGATAAAAAGGTTTGACGAGTCAAACAACTTTCAACACGATAGCGGTCAAGGAATGTAGACAAACGAATTTTGCTCATTATTAAAGAGAGAGAATTTCATTTCTATCTGAAAATTTTTATATGCCAATAAAATCACAGAAATCTTTTCACAAATTGCACATCCTTAATTCCCTTCTAAGAGATGTAAATCTCTCTTCAGGTAGGGCTTTTGTGAAGATATCTGCTAGTTGACCATTTGTATCTATAAAAGAAATTTCTAAGTTGCCACTAGCTACATGGTCTCGAATGAAATGATATCTTACCTCAATGTGCTTAGTCCTTGAGTGTTGTACTGGATTCTTGGTGAGGTTGATGGCACTTGTATTATCACATAGTAGTGGAATTGACTTGATATGTATGCCGAAATCCTCAAGTTGTTGCTTTATCCAAAGGAGTTGTGTACAGCAACTTCCAGCAGCAACATATTCTGCCTCAGCTGTTGATAGAGCTACAGAATTTTGTTTCTTGGAGGACCAAGATATTAGGCATCCTGCAAGAAATGACAACAACTGCTGGTGCTTTTTCTATCTACTTTGCATCCAGCATAATCAGCATCTGAATATCTACTAATTTTATTTCACAAGATCTAGGATACCAGAGACCTAAATCATGAGTTCTAGCCAGATATCTAAATATTCTTTTTACTGAAATTAAATGAGACTCTCTAGGGTCTGCCTGATATCTAGCACACATGATACACTAAACAAAATGTCTGGTCTACTTGCAGTTAAGTAAAGTAATGACCCTATCATAGCTCTATAATTCTTTTGATTTACCTTTTTACCTTTTTGATCACTGTCCATTCTGGTTGATGTGCTCATTGGAGTTGATAATGGCTTTGCACCTTCAAATCCAAATTTCTTTAACAGCTCTTTGGTGTACTTGGCTTGACAGATATGAGTACCATCCTTCCCTTGTTTGATTTGCAATCCAAGGAAGTAGCTCAGCTCCCCCATCAAGCTCATTTCGAATTCTCCCTGCATGAGCTTTTCAAAGTACTTGCAAAGAGGACTCATCAGTAGATCCAAAAATATATCATCTACATATATTGCACAAGAAGTATATTTTAACCTTAGATTTATAAATAATGTACTGTCTACCTTACCTCTAGTGAAACCATGATCTAATAAGAAGGTACTGAGCCTTTCATACCAGGCTCTAGGTGCTTGCTTTAAACCGTATAAAGCCTTATGAAGTTTAAATACATGATTTGGAAATTCGGTATCATCAAAACCTGGAGGTTGTTCAACATAAACTTCCTCCTTGATAAAACCATTTAAAAAGGCTGATTTGACATCCATTTGAAATAGTTTAAATCAATGCAGATGCATAAGCAAGTAAAATCCTAATAGCCTCAAGTCTAGCTACAGGTGCATAGGTTTCATCGAAATCTATGCCTTCCTCTTGGGAGTAGCCTTGAGCTACCAGTCTGGCCTTGTTCCTTAGGATTACTCCAGACTCATCTAGTTTATTTCTGAACACCACTTGGTGCCAATAACTGAATGATTGGTGGTCTAGGAACAAGTGACCATACTTGGTTTCTCTTGAACTGATTTAGTTCATCTTGCATGGCTAATATCCAAGATTCATCAGATAAAGTTCATTGACTGTCTTAGGCTCTTTGAGAAACAAGGCTAAATAATCACAAGGAATTACATTACCTCTTGTTCTAACCCCTACAGATGGATCACCAATAATATTCTCAGGAGGGTGATCTTTCTGATGTCTCCATTCTTTTGGAAGATTTCATGTTGAATTTCAGTTTGCTGCAGTTCTTCCAGAGGAGGATCTTCCTTGTCCTTAATTGAGGTATTCTTTAATTTTTCAGACAAGTCATTTGCATCATCAATGTCACTAATTTCTTCCTTTTTCAAGGAAGGGTTAGATTCATCAAAAATAATGTACAGATTGTTCAATTAATAATGAACGTTTATTGAAAACTCTATAACCTTTGGGTTAGAAGAGTACCCATAAAGGCCTTCATCTGATTTGGCATCCAACTTACCAATGTCCCTTTTTCCATTGTTGTGGATGAAGCAAGGACATCCAAATATCTGAAATGGCTGATCTTTGGTTTCTTTCCCTTGTAGAGTTCATAAGCAGTCTTCTTCAGAATCGGCCTGATCATCACCCTGTTAATGATGTAGCATGCAGTGTTGATGGCTTCGGCCCAAAAATATCTTGGCAAGTCATATTCTGATAATATGGTTCTTGCCATATCCAAAAGAGTTCTATTTTTCCTCTCAGCAATTCCATTCTGTTGAGGTGTCCTTGGTGCTGAGAAGTGTGCTCAATTCCTTGATCATTGCAGAACTTTGCAAACTTTTCATTTTGAAACTCACCACCATGATCTGATCGAATAGAGATAATGGTGAACTTCTGATCTTTCTGAACTTTCCTACTGAAGCTGACAAAATTTTCAAAGGTGTCATCTTGTGTTCTAGAAAGGATACTAAGTAAATCTTGAATAATCGTCAACTATGACAAATCCAAAATTCTTCCTCCTAGACTGGTAGTCCTCATTGGCCCAAATAGATCCATATGAAGTAGTTCTAAGGGGTTTGAGGTGGTTACTACAGTCTTTGATTTGAAAGAGCTCTTGGTGTGCTTTCCTCTTGCACAAGGTCTGCAGATACTATCCATTCTTGAGTTGACCTTTGGCAGTCCTTCCACTAGATTTCTTTTTCTGAGCTTGTTTAAACCATCCAAGCTGCAGTGACCCAATCTTCTGTGCCACAGCTCTGTTGATTGATCTTTGCTGGCTGCCAAATAGACATCTTGATTCTTGAGTTCCTCGAGATAGAGAACATAAGTTTCTTTCTCTGTAAGGTTCAAATATGACTCCACCATCCTTAATATACTGCACTTTGATTCTTGGAACTGAATCTGATGGCCTTTGTCACACAGCTGGCTGATGATAAGATTGTGTTTTAATCCTCTAACCAGCATACGTCTTCAATAACTGATTTTCCTTTGATGTTCACGGACCCACTTCCTACACAGTGCCTTTCCATTATCTCCATAGGTAACTATTCCTCTTCAGCTTGGAGATCAACGAAAATCTTCTTGTTGCCTGACATGTGCCTTGAGCATCCACTGTCCAAATACCATTTGGATGCTCTTGAATTTCCCTAAAATTTAAACCACTAAGTTTTAGGTACCCAAGTTCCTTTGGGTCCTGATGGGTTAGTATCATTGATTTTCTTTTTATTATCCTTTTTGTTCTTAGTGGGACAAGTTGCTTTGTTATGTCCTAATTTGTTACAAAGATTGCAGCAGGTTATTCTAGTTATTCTTTCAACTGGAGTGTATTTACAATTTTTATGTTCTTGTCTTTTTCGGATATAAACTCAGGGGTTGGATAATGTTAGGAAAGACTTTTGTTTCTTCATTTTCTGAGGGAGTGTAACCAAACCATGTTTCTTTTTGTTGATCTTTTAGCTCCGTTTATCATAGAAGAGGTTTATTATTTGTGAACTTGTTTATGGTGCTTGTTAAATGTTCATTTCTTTATTTAGTCTTTCTATTTCTGTTTTAAGTCCACTTAAGTCTTCTTGTTTTTCTAAGTGAATTATTTTCTGTTTTTTCTCTTTAATCTTCACATAACAATTCATTTCTTCTTTTATGTTCAGTTATTTGTTTTTCAAGTTCTTCATTTCGGTTTTTAAGTAAGTTTGTATTTCTAAACAGATTACTTTTCTTACTAGTTTTAAGTAATTTACATACCTCTTAATATTCATAGAGTTCATTAAAAGCACTTTCTAGATTATCAGAATCTGAATCATTGCAGGAATCAAACGAGGAGTCAGTGGTTACCTTGTCTTCGGTGTTGGCCATGAGAGCCAGGTTGGCTTCTTCATCTTCATTGCTAGAGCTTGACTCACTGTCTGAGTCACTGCTATTCTCCAAGCAACTGCCATTGCCTTCTTTTTATACTTCTTAAACCTTCTGAAATTATCCTTTTTTTTGTGATCGTTTTTATTAAGCATTGGACAGTCTACCTTTATGTGTCCAGGCTTTTTGCATTCATAAAAATCACTTCTCCTTTCTTTGAATCCTTTACTTCAGGTTTTCTGTGATCTTTATTCTTCTTGAAAAAATCTTCTCCCAGACTGGAACTTTTTCTTCTTTGCTAAGATTCTCTGAAGTCTTCGAGACAGCATGGCTTCTTCATCATCACTGTCTTTACTACTTTTACTGTTATCCAAAGATTCTTCTGATATATCTTCATTTGCTTTGAGAGCGTTTGATTGCTTCCTTCTGCTGGAGGATTCTCCTAAATTTCCATGTTTATCTCGTGAGCCATCAGGGATCCTATTAGTTTTTCCAATGACATTAGCTTAGATCGTTGGCTTCCTCAATGGCGTTACCTTTGGAGTCCATGAGGATGGCAGAGATCTGAGGATCTTCCTGACCATGTCTGGTGCATTGTAAACTTTTCCTAATCCAGCTAACATTTGTATATCTGTGAATCTACTAAACATCTGAGTTATAGATTCACCTGACTGCATCTGGAATCTTTTGTATTGAGCCACAAGAATATCGATTCTTGTCTCCTTTACTTTGTCTGTCCCTTCATAGGTAATCCTGAGCTTTTCCCACATTTCCATTGCGGATTTGCAGGCTGAAACTCTGTTGAATTCTTTCTTGCTGAGGGCACAGCACAGAATACTCTTGGCTTTGCAGTTTAAGGATATTCTTCTCCTGTCGTCATCTGTCCACTGAGCCTTTGCATTGTGACTAGAAGATCACCTTCTTCCACAATGGACCATATTGTATAATCGTGGCCTTGTAGAAAGTACTCCATTCTTGTCTTCCAGTAGGTGTAATCTTCTCCATCGAACAAGGGAGGCCTGTTGACTGACTGACCTTCAAAGTTACTTTGGGCTGCCATGGATCTTTACTCTTCAGATCGTTGGATCTTCTTCTTTGTCGAAGAGACTCGCTCTGATACCACTGTTGCCCAGCTAGCTAGCCCAGAGGGGGGTGAATGGGTTATTTAAAATTTGATCTTTGATAAAACCTGTTCACTAAAAAGATTACACAACAACTTAACAAACATTAGAGTTGGACGAAATAAGACAGCAAACGCACATAAGCACAACCACAAGACACAGGGTTTTTATCCTGGTTCGAAACTCCTCTCCACAGGAGACCTACGTCCAGTCCCTGAGCAATGCCTCAGGATTTCACTAATTAAGGTACTATCCCCCTCACGGATCCTTACACCCAGCCTCAACTGGTCTTCCATCAACTTGAAGGGAAAACAACCCTGGATACCACCAGGTCTTCCTTCGTCCAGAAGGGTACAAACCAAAGAAACGAAGTTTAAGAACAAGCTTCAGACACTAGCTTAACCAGCGACAAGCTGAAGCAAACAAGCTCGAGAGAGAAAGATAATTTGACACTGGTTTCTCCCAAGACTACACAGGCTCTCACAAGAATTTCTTCTTTGAACACTAAGAGCTAAAGAGCTAAGAGAACAATTAGAATGGTCGCTTCGCTCTTGCTTGGAACTCAGAAGACTCGAAGAATTGGTGTTACTTTCTTTTTGAATGATGTTATCTTTTGTTGTGTATTCTTCTTAGTCTTGAGTCTTGTATTAAGCTTCTACTTGAAATTTGAACGTTACAAGAACCGTTGTCTCTCATCCAGGTGTACGTTAGACTGGTCAGCAAGGAAGCTTCTGATCTTCAGTCTTTTATCCTTTAGTACATGCCAGAAAAATATTTTAGAATCTTGTATCTTGTGTCCAACGTTGTACAGATGAGTCTTGTCAGATATCTGCGAGCTTATCAACAATAAATAGAGGACAGCTAGGACTGCGTCGATTGTTAGTTGCAGTTGGAACAGATATTGCAATATATAGCAAAGCTCCTTTCTGTCTAAAAGAAAGGAACGTAGACAGAGTAGCATAAAAGTGGAAGATATTGTCTGCATGCATGGGAGATACGATCAGAGAGCATTTAATGCGTAGCAGTCAACAGACGAGATATGACTTTGACTTTTCAACGCTATTAAAGAGCATTATACTGATACAGCAAAAAAGTCGATATGAACAATCCCGATGCCTTCATGACTTATGAAATCGTTATACGTAACAGACAATCGTTATGACAGAGCTTTATTAAATTATAATGATGAAATCGTTATGAGTTATAGCAAATCATTATAAACACTTATCAAGTTGTTATGAACTCTAAAGAAATCGTTGTGAGAACTAAAGAAATCGTTACGGCTATCAAGTTGTTATGATTTTCAAAGAAATCGTTACGAGAACTAAAGAAATCGTTACAGCTATCAAGTCGTTACGAGTTTCAAAGAAATCGTTACGAGAACTAAAGAAATCGTTATGGCTATCAAGTCGTTACGAGTTTCAAAGAAATCGTTACGAGAACTAAAGAAATCGTTACAGCTATCAAGTCGTTACGAGTTCAAAGAAATCGTTACGAGAACTAAAGAAATCGTTACGGCTAGGGAGTCGTTGCGAGTTCTAAAGAAATCGTTACGAGAACTAAAGAAATCGTTACGGCTAGAAAGTCGTTGCGAGTTCTAAAGAAATCGTTAGAGGACTAAAGAAATCGTTACGGCTAGAAAGTCGTTGCGAGTTCTAAAGAAATCGTTCGAGGACTAAAGAAATCGTTACGGCTAGAAAGTCGTTGCGAGTTCTAAAGAAATCGTACGAGAAAGAAGAAATCGTTACGGCTAGAAAGTCGTTGCGAGTTCTAAAGAAATCGTTACGAGGACTAAAGAAATCGTACGGCTAGAAAGTCATTGCGAGTTCTAAAGAAATCGTTACGAGGACTAAAGAAATCGTTGCGGTATCGATTTGTTTGAAATTTTCGGTCAAAAAAGGAAATCGTTCTGCTTATCAATAGAATTCGATATGAGGTGTGAAGAAGTCGATACAAGACTTAGACAAAAACATGAAATGAGACTTACTGATTGTCTTGAACTTTCTATTTTTCTTTTATTCCTGTTCTCAAAGCTCAGTAATTCATTAGTACTATTTGGTTCATCAAAATTAATATATAAATAACTGAATATTAATTATATGGGAAGGTTTGGTCATCAATTAGGTATATAGGATCACAGGCATTGTCGTTACGCCAAACTCGAGTTGTGTGTAAGGATACCATCCTTCCTTATAACCCACCACAGGGTACAGTCCCCCTGCTGGACAACTCAGCAACACTCGCAGGCAGGTCCACACCCGGACCTAGGCATGACTTGGCCAACCCGGCCTCCGCCACACCCTCATTCTCAGGTCACCCCAGGGTGAGACGCTGGCATGCGCACTCCTCGCAGCATGCCGCCCAACAATCTCCCCCCAGCGGCACCCCTGGGAATCGAACCCGTGACCTGCTCTGGTACCAGGTATATAGGATCTCAGGCATTGCCGTTACGCCAAAACTCAAGTTGTTGTGTAAGGATACCATCCTCCTTATAACCCACCACAGGGTAAGTCCCCCGCTGGAACAACTCAGCAACACCCGCAGGCAGGTCCACACCCGGACCTAGGCATGACTTGGCCAACCCAGCCTCCGCAAAACCCTCATTCTCAGGTCGCCCAGGGTGAGACGCTGGCACGCGCACCTGCCTCGTAGCATGCCGCCCAACATGTAAGACTTGGCCCTCTTGGGCCCTTGGCCCTGTCCTCAGGGTTGTGACAGACACACTGGTCGTGACATGGTCGCACCAGGGGAGCCTGTCGCGACAGGCTTTTGGTCGCAGAACACTTGGCCGTCGTGACATGGTCGCGATGGGGGTGGGCATCGCGTTCTTGTCGCGGCGTCTGGTGGTGTCGTGACTGCTTTTCTGACCGATTTCACCGCTGTCCTTTCTGTCAGAATGGCTTCGTCGGGTGTCAGGTGCGTACAGTGTTGACGTGACCTGGCAGGCCGTCGCCTTCTAGTTTCCTAGTCTTCGAGGTTTGACCACCTTTTGGGTCGTGCCGGGGATGGCTGTCGCGACATGGTCGCGTCGCTCGGGGGCGTCGCGACATGCTTGTTGTCGCGCCAAGCGACCCGTTGCGTCTCGGGGCCCATCGGTTTAAAACCGAGGCTGGGCCCCATCTCCCCCTCTCTCCCTTTCCTTCTTCTTCTTCTTCTTCTTCCTCTGCCGAGCACTCTTACGTTCTTCAGTGGTTTTGTGGTGCTCATGGTGAGGAGGTGGCGTCCCCTTCGTGTAGGCGGCGTGATCGTGGTGCTTGGAGCGAGGAGGAGGTGGCCATCTGACTTGAAGGCCCCAACGGGTTGGCTCTACTATTAGAGGTAGGGACCCTTGACTCCTCTCGTTCTAGCATGCTCCCTTCCCCCTTGAGATCGTGGTTTCTCTGTGGTTTGGGGTTGTGGGGGTGTGAGAATCATGCTTGAGATTGGTGAGTGTAACGCCCCGACGCGGAATATCGGAGCAAGATTACAGTTGTTAAATAGTGCAGAACGAAAAAATAATGCAAACCATTCACAAACGGAATAATACCTAATAAACTCAAATTCATTAATAATCCTCCAAACTTCATTACAATCACTAATATCTCATCAATCTTCATGAACTAACTATTACATCATCGTATTAGAGCCAAAACTAGGGCCAAAGTACTTTATTGAAAAACCAAACTAATACATCATAACTATTTGACTCATTCTATACTAACTATCTACTAAAGCAAGATTGATGAACGGGGTCACTCCTGAGCATCCTCCTCAGTCCCATCCTCGTGAGTGTGGTCTCATCATCTGACTCACCTGAAACACATTAAATAAAACGCAGGATGAGCGAATAACGCCCAGTAGGACTTAATATCTCATGAACACAAGCATGGTTTAAATGATTAATGTCTAATGATAGGTTAACTAGAGAGAATAGTCACGTTGAACTAGTAATGATAACGAGAGAACAATAGCATCTGGCATAGGGAAAAATAGCTCAACGAGAATGATAATAGAATGGCCATGTAACGATATATCATGTAATTGCACAACGTGCTCTAGTAACGATAACAAGTGTACTAGTATAGATAGTACTTTGATTGTCATAGATTAATCTTGATAGTAGGCTGGCACTGGATGCATGTCGTAACACATCCTGATCATTTTAACTCCATGGGTACTGGCACTTTTTGGGCGCTCCTCCCAGGACCTGATCGGGCCCATTGCACTGGCATAGTCATTTCTTTATCTTAGACAATCACAAGAATGGCCAATAGAGTACAAAGAAGAAATAAGAGAGTACTAGATGAGATAGATGAGAGTGTAGAGAGAACGTGAACAGACAAGAGGATATAGATAGTAGATGAGATAGGGACAATATCATAAAACGTGATAAACAATGATAGTCACAGTTGCACGGCACAGGGTCGTTGTACCGGCAGTCTGGTAGAAATCACACCGCCCCTAGCCGTGCTGTGTACACCGGCTAGATGGTTCAGCGTGATCATAAGATAAGGAAGGAACACACTAAGGCGATGGATCGTCTTGATCTCTAAGGTGTACTGGGTTCTAGGGTACAACCAGCTCGTCGGCAATGGACGTGCGCCAAAGCCAAGAAGACTTACGGAGGCCTTGACAAGGAGTCCCTGGCCCAGTCGAGAGTATTCCCGATGGAGAGGTCCAAGTTAGAGAAAGTGTATAGAATTGGGTCCGTCGTACCTCTTGTGCTCGAAGGCCGAGGGAAAATGATAACAGTATTCAAAACTCGCGAATAAAATGAAGACAATTGTATTTAATTAAATAGGGAATTTAGTCATTCGTTTCTCTAATTTACCAGATATATTATTGAGTAATTTAATAAGGTCATTTGACAATAAGAAGGTTTAGAGGGTGCAAGTGTGTAGAAATCATGAGAGTAGGATAAATCATGCAAATGACTTTTAAATAATAATTTTTATATAAATTATTTCCATTATTAAGTTGCCAGGTCGAAATAATTATAACAAGGGTTAATCATGGCCAATTAAGGGGTATATAGCTTAATCAGCAGGGGTATATGCAAAATTAAAGTTTATGGCCGCAATCTTTGAATCGCGGCGGGCTTACCTGTCGCGATTCAAGTCGCGACGGGCGGTCAGGCCCGATCCGCATACCAGGCCGGCCTGGCTCGAACGGGAGGGAAACGCGGCGGCGAGGCCCACCGTGTTCAGACGTGACCGGCGGCCGACCGCAACCATCTGGTATCGCGGCGGGTCGCGCCGCCGCGATATCAGAAAGGGGTCTCGCTCTTTCCCTTTTTCCAAGGTTAATATTGGTTGATATAGGGCACTTCTAAATTCATTATAAAATCGCACGGTGATCTAAAAGCATGAAACTAGTTTTAAACGAAAGCATACATATAGATCTATTAGCATGCACAATTAATTTAATAATAGACAAGGTTTAGGCATGCTTTGATCAAGTTACATTTTGATGACCTAAACATGAGCAGTCAAGGTTCAATGATTTAATTAACAATGGATACCTAGCAAAAAATTAGGGAAAATAGAGGCGTTTGAAAGCTAACAGGATGTAGCATTTATGAGAATTTTTTCATGTTATGAGGACAAGTACATGCGGGGGTATAGAGCAAACAAGAGGGTTCAGGTTTATGGTAACAATAGGGTTTCAAGCAATTAATTCGCCCAAATGGACGAGCAAAATACCACGAGATGAGAGGGCTTTTGAAAGGTTCATGAAGGCTTCATAGGGTAAATTTTATACGACTTAAGCCTGCCCGATTGCCTACCTTTTATGACGGAAATGACAACCTTATCTTGAAAATGAAATTTGAAGAAGAACCGACAATGTCCAGTCTCCTCCTCCCAGCTCCACATCCAAATCGCCTCTCCTTCGTCTCCCAAGGCTCTAGACTTGATCTAGCGTTTGGTAAGGGCGAATGTGTTGCACAGCTAGCAAGCCCAGAGGGGGGGTGAAGGATTTTTAAAATTAATGAGTACCTTAAACCTGTTCACAAAACAATCACACAGAACCACACTTCGATGGGTGTTAGAGTAGTAACAAGATAGTAGACGCAAAGCAAGCACATAGACAACACAGGGAATTATCTTGGTTCGGACCTCCTCTCCACAGGAGTCCTACGTCCAGTCCCTGAGCAACACTCAGGCTTTCACTACCTAAGGGTACAGTCCCCCTTATGGACCTTTACACACCTAGTCACAGCTGGTTTTCTCTTCACAAAACCGAATAGGACATACACTACCCTGGCTACCACCAGGTCTTCCTTCTACTCGAAGGGAACACACACCCTGGAAACCCCAGGTCTTCCTTCTACTCGAAGGGAACAAACATAAGGAAAGTGTTAATGAAAACAAGCCCCTAGATCAAGCTTAAACAATGCTGGATCTAAAGCTAAAACTGAGAAGAAGATGTACAGTGAGGGACACTCTCGGTTTCCAGAAGCTCTCAAGACTAACACAATGAAACACAGAGAGCTAAGAGCTAGACAATCAGAGGAGTGAGGCTTACTCTATCAGAAGCTCGCAGAAAAGCTTGTTAAGATCGTTGTTGCCGATGCATCCTGTCTAGAGCTTCAGTCTTTATATATTATATCTTCTATTTGAAATTCGATGTTAAAATGACCGTTGTCTCTAGGCTCTCGTTTACGTTAGACTGTATGGTTCTGTAGAGCTTCTTGTCAGCAGTCCTTAGCTTTCCATGCACACAACAAGAGAGAGGGATCTTCGATGATGTTCGTTATCTTCCGTACTATCCAACGTTGTATTGAGATGCTCGCTGTCAGAGACTTGCACGAATTAAATGCTAAACAATAGACAGCTAAGCTGTCTCTTATTGTCAGTCAATGTTAGATTGATTTTATACAGAAATAGAAGTTCCATTATGTTCTTCTAAAAAGATGTTTACAGAGTAAGCCTGAGAATAGAAGATATCGTTTGCATGCACTGCAGTGATACGTTCAGTCATAATAAATGCATGGTTATCAGAAGGATATACATGGATTGACTTTGACTTTTCAACGTACTCAAAATGAGTTCAAATATTAAATCGTTATATTCCATGAAATCGTTACCTGCATGACTTATGAAATCGTTATGCAAATAAGTCGTTATCCATGTAAATCGTTGTACACTTATAAGTAAGTCAATGCACATACAAATCGTTATGACTCTATAAGCAAATCATTATGAGCAAGTTGTCAGAGACAAAATGATGTGAGCAAGTCGTTGTTAATACTTAACGAATCGTTATGAAAGTAAATCGTTGTTCTCACTTATCAAATCGATGTGAGAGTAAATCGTTGTGAATACTTAACGAATCGTTATGAAAGCAAATTGTTGTGAGAGCAAATCGTTGTGAATATTTAACGAATGGTTATGAAAACAAATCGTTGTGAATACTTAAGAGTCGTTGAGAAACATAAATTGATGTGAGGGAAAGGAAATCGTTACAACATATAGAAATCGATGTGTACTTAGATAAATGTCATTCTTTGAACTTGCATTGCTATAGAGTAAATAATACTTACCCGTTTGTCTTGTTATTCCTTGATTCATTCATTTCCTGTACTCAAATCTCATAGAAAATATGTTAGATTTAAATAATATTTTAGTTTGTTAATCACTAAATAAATATGTAATTAATTAAATTACATGGGGAAAAATTGATCATCAATCTCCCCCTTTTGGTGATGACAAACTTAACAATGAGCATAGATGATCTGAAATGATTCTAAACGAAATTGCGGAAATATAAGAAAAATATTTCAAAAGTGCTATATTTTCTCCCCCTTTTGTCATTAAGTAAAAAATATCACAAGGTGATAAAGATAGAGAGAAAAGAAAGTGAGAAAACAAGAGAGATATATTTAATTGTCCTGAGGAGTTACAGGGATGTAAAAAGTAGGAGACAAAAGAGAGGCGTGCCGACGAATAATGGGCAAGGCTTATCGTTCTTGCTCCTCAAAATAAGCTTGAAACGCCCCAGAAGGAATAGCGTAAGATGGGCCCATGTCAGGCAACATCCTTTGAATATGAAGCTGTCGCTGAGTACTCGGAAATGCCATATTCATCGGTGCCAAGGGAAAGTTTGTAGGTACTGAATGAACCAAAACTGGCGAACCGAAGAAATTGGTTGATCTTGATAGGGATAGAATATGTAACACCCCATAAAAGAATCTATTAATGTACTAAATCAGTAGACTACCAACAACTCAGACTAGTCATTTTCAGAGCTCAAGCAGGAAAAGAACTCTGAAGTTAAGCGTGCTTAGTTGGGAGTAGTCCCAGGATGGGTGACCTTCTTGGGAAGTCTACCAATTATACGGTTGTTGGGCCAGTTTGCGGTTGGGGGTCGTCACAAATGGTATCAGAGCCTTGCCCATCCAAAAGTGCAGGACTAAGTGCCACACAGGGCAAAGTGCTACGCTATGGGAGCCACCTCTTGAGGCATAATGGCGCAAAGTGCTACATAGTGGGAGCCACCTCTTGAGCCTGTGGGGGCCACCTCTAGAATCCTGCCTGTCTAGGGTTTGATTGTGTGCTATATGTAGCAGTGATGGACGTCGCTTATATAAGAGGGGTAGATTGTAACACCCCATAAAAGAATCTGTTAAATTACTAAATCAGTAGACTACCAACAACTCAGACTAGTCATTTTCAGAGCTCGAGTAGGAAAAGAACTCTGAAGTTAAGCGTGCTTAGTTTGGAGTAGTCCCAGGATGGGTGACCTTCCTAGGAAGTCTACCAACTAGTACGGTTGTTGGGCCAGTTTGCTGGTTGGGTCATCACAAAATAACTTATTCTGCAGAAGATCTTTGCTTCAATGCCACAAACAGCTTGTACCGCTCGACCCCTGAAGATAAGAGTCCTGAACTAAATTGATAGAATTCAGGTCCAAGAATGCTTCAGCTGTGAGAGTAGGCTTGCCGACCTTAAATAAGGAACTGTTCAAGGCTTCCAATTGAATAGCTGACTGATTATAGTGCTTTTCCCAGTCAGTGGGAGAAAGCCTTTCACATTATGACAGCAGAGGAGCAAGGACTTCAGAGGAAATATGGCCTAGGTGAAATTCTCTGAAGGTAACCTTTGAAGGATGGAAGTCGACCCTGTTGAGCTGATATCCTTTCCATGACGCGAGTGAATCTCTTAAGATAACAGGACCTACTGAGGAGTCCATGACCAAGGAATGCATCTTCGGAAGGATACATAGTCTGGAATTTATAGGGTGGCAAAATCCACTTTGAAAGAGCAGTTGACTGGATTTTCAATTTTTAATGAAGCAACTGCTCCCTGGAACCCCACTGGACTTCAGTAACTTGTGAAGATACCGGTAATCATTGAATAACTGAAAGTACCTGATAAGCTTCACTTCCTTTTGAATGAACGGGGCCCAAAGGGATTTGTGATGAATACAAACCACTCAAGAGAGTGAGTGAAGAGTCCTTGGGGGGAAACCTTTTAGACTTTGCAAGACGATATTTCCTATAGAGAGCTGAGTGCCCTTTGGCCCACTGATCTTCAAATTTGCATTCAGCCATTTTGAAGATTTTGGATTGATTAGCTTTTGAGAAGTGGTTTAGGGAAAGACAACATTTAGGTGATTAGTTAGATTCAGAAAAGGAACACCAAAAATGGTGGCAATAATACATTTTTGAAGATATTCTCGATAGAGTGGTTTCCTCCGATTTTCAATAGTGAGGGAAACCAAAGAGGAGAAATTTAGGTTCGGTGGGAAGAGTAAGAGCAGTGAAGAGTTTCCTCTTTTTAGAGACAGGACTAGAGGAGTCACTCCTGTGGACATGAGAGGCAACTGACAGAACAGACTGGATGGTGGAGATGTCCAACTCATCCTCGAATTTTTCTAGAAATGGACCTTCGAGTTGAGCACCTTCAGGAATGAAGGTGACAAAGGAAGGAGGAGTAGGAGGATGGAGAAATGTTTGATGAGTAGAAGAAGGTGAGATGGATGGTCCATCTAAAGAAGGAACAGAGAAAGAGGAGGCTCCAGCAGATGATGAGGTTGGAGGGTCTTCAGAAATGAAAGTAGGTGGTGGAATGGATGTAGAGGAAGCAGGAGGAGAAGTGGATTGAGATGGAAAAGGAGCTGGGGAAGAGATGGTGCGAGGCATGGGTTGTTTGAAGGTGATGTGTGCTGGAGGTGCTGTGGATGAAGAGGGTGGAAGGAGGGGCTGGTGTTGCAAGAGATGAAGACTCATGGGGCTTGGGGGCAACTGCAGGCTTTTCTTCTCTTGGGGACACATCCTCGGAGATCAATGGCCTTGGTGGCCCTGCACTTTCTTCTGCTGGCCTTGGCCCTGATGCCCTACATTTCCTTCTGCTGACCTTGGCCCTGATGGCCCTGCACTGCTAACCGGTTCAGCAGGTGAGTGAGCTGGAGGGCAGAGGTGGATTGCTCCCTCGAAGAGATAAGCTCCTTGACACTGTCGAACTCACCTTTCATCCATCTGCAAATTGCTTGAACATTTTAAATCATCTCTCAAGCTGTGTACCTCAGTGGACAAGGCTCCAATCTCGTTAGCTGTTGAGGCTTGGTTACTGATAATAGACTGAATATCAGATTGAATAGAAGAAAGATTGCGCTTTGCTCATTCAGTCTTTAACAATGGGCTTCAGATTAACCTTCAACTGATTCTTCTTAGACCTCTTATGTGCAATTCTTTTCTTTTTGCCACTTGGCCTTTCACTGGGCTCCACAAAACTATCATGCTCTTCATTGATTAAGGGAACACTTCCAGTGTCCTCCCCCTGAGGAGCTGTTTGCTCATCAACTCCTTGCTCCCCCTGAATGGGAGCATCATCCACGACTATATCATCATGAGTCACTTCTTGCTCCCCCTGACTAGGAGCTTCCTCCATAACTATCTCATCAGTGTGGCCTGATGCCACAACTTCTTGAGGTGCTGGTTTACTTGATTACTCAGGCTCCCCCTGAGTGCTAGGGATGGATTCTAGCACATCTCTGAGAATAGATGCTACAACAGTTGTGGGATAGACTGCTCTAGAGTTTTCCGCAGCTGGCACAATGTTTTCTAAGGGAATTTCTTCAATTAAGCTGCCAGAAACCAAGGATTCTTCTACTCTGACTTCTGCTGTTGCTGCTTCTTCCGCTGGTGCTGGTGCGGCTGCTGATTCTGCTACTGTTGCTGGCTCTTCTTGGACATCTTGGGCTTCGCCAATGATGGCCTCACCCTCAGTCACAGAAGTTTTGGTCCAAATACCATTAACTAAAGAGAATCCGCTCTTCTTTAGATTTCTGTTGTGGATAGCTTGTCCCGTTTTTTCTAACACTTCACCAGACAAACTAATGCCAAAATGTTGAAAAACTTTGGTGAGTAGATGTGCATATGGTAGGGACACATTCAACTTGTTTTTCTTGTCCCAAAGCTGAGCAGATGCGAACTTCATCCTTTCCAAAATAACTTCTGCCATATTTATTTCTTGATTCTGGATGGTCCAGTACATCATGTCTGAATCTGCCCTGGTACAAGTTGAGAACGTGGCACTCCTAGGGACCAATATTTGACAGATAATAAAATGCAGTAAACGGTTGAAGGCATTCATTTGGTTGATATCCAACTTCCCATCCTTAAGCTTGAACTCAGGACCAACAATCCCTAACCCCTTTGCCTGGGGTCCATAGTGTGTACCCCACTGTGACCGGATGTGCAAACTCCAAATAAGGACTCCAAGAGTCCATGAGTGATCTTAATCTGAGTACCTTTGACAGATGATGTCAAGGACCCATCTTCTTCAGTCTTCAAGCATACGTAAAAGCCTTCACAAGATTAGGGTAGCTTACCTCTGATAGAGTAGCAATCTTGGACCATTTCATCCTTTCCATTGCTGCAATCACACTGCCCATTCCATTTTTCTGTAAATCTGCAACGTCCACTACTTTGTTTCCACAAACCTTGATCTTCACCGAGGTGAATCTTCTTGCTGCTCTTCTGTGAGAAACTCAGCCTTGTAGCCCCTGATGCCATCGAAACACCAGAAGCAGCCAGATTTGAACGAGGAAGTTTCTAGAGGGTTAAGATGAAGAAAGGAATAGAAACCCTCAAGAGTTTTCTCGGGAAGGAGATGGAGGCTTGAAAATTTTGGAGAGTCGATGTCGGAGTTGTTAGGTTATCGCCTCAGGCAGGAGGAAGGAGACGAAGGCGGGAGACGAATCGTTGCCACACAGATTTCGATATAAAAGCAACAAAAATAAAGTACCTTTCGAAGCTGGAGATGCCATAGTGGCGGAAAACGACAGAATGACCAGTTCAATAGAAATAAACTTTTATAAGATACCAACAGTCAAGAATATTTAAATAGAGGGGCAATAGTTGGAATTTTGCTTGAATTTGAGGAAAAAAATAATAGACTTTCTGAGAATTAATATTTCAGTTTTAACCAGATAATTCTTTCACAATTTACACATGCCTAATTCCCTTCTAAGAGAAGTAAATCTCTCTTCAGGTAGGGCCTTTGTGAAGATATCTGCTAACTGATTATTGGTATCAATAAAGGAAATATCTATGTTGCCATTAGCTACATGATCACGAATGAAATGATATCTAACCTCAATATGCTTTGTTCTCAAATGCTGGCTGGATTCTTGGTTAAATTTATGGCACTGATGTTGTCGCATAACAATGGAATTGTCTTGATATAGCCCATAATCCTCAAGTTGTTGCTTGATCCATAGGAGTTGTGTACAGCAGCTTCCATAGCCACGTACTCAGCTTCAGCTGTAGACAGTGCTACTGAATTTTGCTTCTTTGAGGACCATGATATCAGACATCCTGCAAGAAACAGACAACAACCACTGGTGCTTTTTCTATCTATTTTGCATCCAGTTAGTCAGCATCAGAGTATCCTACCAAATTGATTTGACATGATTTTGGATACCAAGACCTAAGTCAAGTGTTCTAGTTAAATATCTAAAGATTCTTTTAGCTGAAATTAAATGAGATTCTCTTGGGTCTGCCTGATACCTAGCATACATGCATACGCTAAACAATATCAGGTCTACTGGCAGTTAAATAAAGTAGGGAGCCTATCATACCTCTGTAGATCTTTTGATCTACTTTCTTACCATCCTTGTCACTGTCCATCCTTGTTGATGTGCTCATAGGGGTTGACAGTGGTTTGGTATTTTCAATCCAAACTTCTTTAAGAGTTCTTTGGTGTATTTAGCTTGACAGATGTGGGTGCCATCTTTTCCTTACTTGATTTGCAATCCAAGAAAGTAGTTGAGCTCCCCCATCATACTCATCTCAATTATACTCATCTCAAAATTCTCCCTGCATAAGCTTCTCAAAGTACTTGCAAAGAGATTCATCAGTAGAACCAAATATTATATCGTCTACATAAATTTGTACAACATATATGTTTGACTATAGATTTGATAACAGTGTACTATCTACTTGACCTCTAGTAAAGCCATGATTCAATAAAAATGAGCTAAGCCTTTCATACCAGGCCCTAGGTGCTTGTTTCAAACCATATAAAGCTTTGTGTAATTTAAATACATGATTCGGAAATTCATATCATCAAAACCCGGAGGTTGTTCTACATAGACTTCCTCCTTGATAAAGCCATTTAGAAAAGCGGATTTGACATCCATTTGAAATAATTTCAAATCTAATGCAGATGCATATGCAAGTAGAATTCTAATAGCCTCAAGTCTAGCTACAGGTGCATAGGTTTCATCGAAATCTATGCCTTCCTCTTGGGAATAGCCTTGAGCTACCAATCTGGCCTTGTTTCTTAAGATCACACCAGTTTCATTCAATTTATTCTGAACACCCATTTGGTGCCAATCACTGGATGATTTGATGGTCTAGGAACAAGTGACCATACATGGTTTCTCTTGAACTGATTCAGCTCATCTTGCATGGCTAAAATCCAAGATTCATCAGTAAGAGCTTCATTGACTGTCCTAGGCTCTATTTGAGAAACAAAAGCTAGATAATCACAAGGGATTACATTACCTCTTGTTCTTACCCCTACAGATGGATCACCAATAATGTTTTCAGGTGGGTGATCTTTCTTGTATCTCCATTCCTTTGGAAGATTTTCATGAGAGATATCCCTTTGTTGCAGGTCTTCCAGAGGTGGATCTTCCTTGTCCTCAATTGATGTGTTCTTTAATGTTTTGGACAACTCATCTGTTTCATCAATGTCACTATCGACTTCCTTTCTCAAGGAAGGGTTAGTTTCATCAAAGATAATGTGTACTGATTGTTCAATTAATAAAGTACGTTTATTAAATACTCTATAACCTTTAGGTTTAGAAGCATACCCCATGAGATGCCTTCATCTGATTTGGCATCTAACTTACCAATATCTCTTTTGCCATTGTTGTGGATGAAACATAGACATCCGAATGTCCTGAAGTGACTGATTTTCAGCTTCTTTCCCTTGTACAACTCATATGTTGTTTTCTTCAAAATTGGCCTGATCATTACTCTATTTATGATGTAGCTTGCTGTGTTGACTGCTTCAGCCCAAAAGTATCTTGGCAGATTATATTCTGATAACATTGTTCTTCCATGTCCAATAAAGTCCTGTTCTTTCTCTCATCAACTCCATTCTGCTGTGGTGTCCTTGGTGCTGAGAAATTATGTTCAATTCCTTGGTCATCACAGAACTTGGCAAACTTTTCATTCTGGAACTCTCCTCCATGATCTGACTGAATTCCAACACTGCAGTACTTCTTATCTTTCTGAACCTTTTTGCTGAAGCTCACAAAACTATCAAAGTATCATCCTTGTGTTCCAGAAAGGATACCCATGTGAATCTTGAATAATCATCTACTATAACGAATCCAAAATTCCTTCCTCCAAGACTTGTGGTCCTCATTGGCCAAATAAATCCATATGAAGGAGTTCTAAGGGTTTAGAGGTTGTTACCACAGTCTTTGACTTGAAAGATGACTTGGTGTGTTTCCCTTTTGCACATGGTCCACAGACACCATCCATCCTTGTGCTGACCTTTGGTAGACCTTCCACTAGACTTCTCTTGATCAGCTTTCTCATGCCATCCAAACTGCAGTGGCCAATCTTCTGTGCCACAGCTCAGTTGACTGCTCCTTACTTGCTGCTACAGATATCCTGATCCTTTAATTCTTCCAGGTAAAGTACGTATAGGTTCTTTTCTCTTTGGCTTCAAAGATGACTACTCCATCCTTCATGATACTGCACTTGATTCTTGGAACTTTATCTGATGTCCCTTATCACATAACTGGCTAATGCTGAGGTTGTGCTTCAGACCTTTGACACATAGAACATCTTCAATGACTGTTTTTCCTTTACTGCCTACTAACCACTGCCAATCACAGTCCCCTTTCCATTGTCTCCATAGGTGATTGTGCCTTCTTCAGCTTCTAGATGGGAAACAATCTTCTGTTTCCTGACATATGCCTTGAGCATCCGCTATCCAAATACCATTTGGATGCCCGAAGGTTTCCCTGAAATGAAAACATCAAGCTTTAGGTACCCAAGTTCTTTTGGGTCCTGGTTGGTTGTGTCGTTATTTTTTTTTTTGATTATCCATCTTTTATATTTAGTTGTGCATGTTAATTTGGTGTGACCCAGCTTGTTGCAGTGACTGCAGCATGTTGTTCTAGTTACCTTTTCATATGGAACATATTTAAAGTTTAATTTATGTTACGTCTTGTTCAGGTATAAATTTTGGAGTTGGATATGTTTTAGGGTATACTGTTGTGTCTTCATTATCTGGGGGTGTATAGCCTACTCCATGTTTCTTCTTTCCTGACCGTCTACCACCTTTTAGTATTAGAGAATTTTTCCCATTTGTGATTTTTTCTAAAGTATTAGATAGTTTTTCATTTTCTTCTGTTAGTCTTTTAATTTCGTTTTCATTTCGTCTGAACTTTCTTGTTTTTCTAGTTTGATTATTTGTTTATTTTTATCTTTTAGATCTTCGCATAACAACTCATTTCTTCTCTTGAGTTCAGTGATTTTTTCTCCATTTGTTCATTTTCTGATTTTAAATCTGAATTTGTATTTTCTAGACATGCAACATTTTTCTTACTAGTTTTTAGTAATTTAGATACTTCTCTATATTTGCTGTAAAGTTCGTTAAAAGCTTCTTCCAAATTATCTGAATCTGAATCATTACAGGAAGAGAAAGATGAGTCTGATGTTACCTTTTCTTCAGTGTTGGCCATGAGTGCCAAGTTGGCTTCTTCTTCTTTACTGCTTGAGCTTGACTCATTGTCTGAGTCACTACTGTTGTCCCAAGCCGCTGCCATAGCTTTCTTCTTGAATCTTCTTGTTTTCTTGAACTTTCCTTCTTTCTGAATTCACTTTTCTTCAGCTTCGGACATTCTGCTCTCATATGTCCGGGCTTCTTACACTCATAGCATGTAGGCTCAGCTTTCTTTTGATCCTTTCCTTCTGTCTTCTTAAAGTCTTTTTTTTTCTTGAAATATCTTCTACTGGACTGATACTTTTTCTTCTTTGCTAGTATTCTTTGTAGCCTTCTTGATAACATCGGTTCTTCATCTTCGTCGTCTTCATTGCTTTCATTATTGTCTGAAAATTCTTCTGATAAGTCTTCTTCAGCTTTGAGTGCGTTGGAGTGCTTCTTTTTACTAGAAGATTCCCCTAACCTTTCCATGTTTTCTCATGGGCCATAAGGGATCCAATGAGTTTCTCTAAAGACATTCTTTTCAAATCATTTGCTTCCTCTATTGCTGTCACCTTGGGAGTCCAAGAGGATGGTAGGATCTAAGGATTTTCCTTACCATGTCTCCCATCTCATAGCTTTTTCTTAATCCAGCTAACCCGTTGGTGATGTCTAAATCTGCTGAACATCTGTGTAATAGTTTCTCCTGACTGCATCTGAAACCTCTCGTACTGTGTCACCAGAATGTCTATTCTGATTTCTTTTACTTGTCAGTACCTTCGTATGTGATTCTTAGCTTCTCCCACATCTCCATCGCTGATTTGCAGGCTGAAACTCTATTGAATTCTTTCTTGCTAAGTGCACAGCATAATATGCTCTTAGCTTTGCAGTTGAGAGATATCTTCTTTTTATCATCTTCTGTCCAGTTGTCTCTGTTGTTTAGAACAACTAGATCTCCTTCTTCCACTATGGACCATATTTGAAAATCGAATCCTTGTAGGAAGTATTCCATTCTTGTTTTCCAGTAGGTGTAATCTTCTCCGTCGAACAGTGGTGGCCTATTGACTGACTGACCTTCGGAGTGACCTTGGGCTGCCATTTGATCTTTTCTCTTCAGATCGTTGGATCTTCTTCTTTATCGAAGAGACTAGCTCTGATACCACTTGTTGCCCAGCTAGCAAGCCTAGAGGGGGGGTGAATGGGATTTTTAAAATTAATGAGTACCTTAAACCTGTTCACAAAACAGTCACACATAACACACTTCGATGGGTGTTAGAGTTAGTAAAGAAAGATAGTAAACGCAAAGCAAGCACACAGACAACACAGGAATTATCCTGGTTCGGACCTCCTCTCCATAGGAGTCCTACGTCCAGTCCCTGAGCAACAACTCAGGCTTTCACTACCTAAGGGTACAGTCCCCCTTATGGACCTTTACACACCCAGTCACAGATGGTTTTCTCTTCACAACCGAAGAGGACATACACCACCCTGGCTACCACCAGGTCTTCCTTCTACTCGAAGGAACACACACCCTGGAAACCCCCAGGTCTTCCTTCTACTCGAAGGGAACAAACACAAGGAAAGTGTTAATGAAAACAAGCCCCTAGATCAAGCTTAAACAATGCTGGATCTGAAGCTAAAACTGAGAAGAAAAGATCTACAGTGAGGGACACTCAGTTTCCAGAAGCTCTCAAGACTAACACAATGAACGCAGAGAGCTAAGAGCTAGACAATCAGAGGAGTGAGGCTTTCCTCTATCAGAAGCTCGCAGAAAAGCTTGTTAAAGATCGTTGTTGCCGATGCATCCTGTCTAGAGCTTCAGTCTTCTTTATATATATCTTCTATTTGAAATTTGAACGTCGAAATGACCGTTGTCTTTAGGCTCTCGTTTACGTTAGACTGCATGGTTCTGTAGAGCTTCTTGTTCAGCAGTCCTTAGCTTTCCATGCACACAACAGAGAGAGGATCTTCGATGATGTTCGTTATCTTCCGTACTATCCAACGTTGTATTGAGATGCGCTGTTAGAGACCTGCACAAATAAATGCTAAACAATAGACATCTAAGCTGTCTCTTGTTGTCAGTCAACGTTAGATTGATTTTATACAGAAGTAGAAGTTCCATTCTGTTCTTCTAAAAAGATGTTTACAGAGTAAGCATGAGAATAGAAGATCGTTTCCATGCACTGCAGTGATACATTTAGTCATAATAAATGCATGGTTGTCAGAAGGATATATGTGGAGACTTTGACTTTTCAACGTACTCAAAATAAGTTCAAATATTAAATCATTATATTCCATGAAATCGTTACCTGCATGACTTATGAAATCGTTATGCAAATAAGTCATTATCCATGTAAATCGTTGTACACTTATAAGCAAGTCGATGCACAACAAATCGTTATATAGACAAATCATTATGACTCTATAAGCAAATCGTTATGAGCAAGTTGTCAGAGACAAAATGATGTGAGCACGTTGTTAATACTTAACGAATCGTTATGAAAGCAAATCGTTGTTCTCACTTATCAAATCGATGTGAGAGCAAATCATTGTGAATACTTAACGAATCGTTATGAAAGCAAACAAATTGTTTGTGAGAGCAAATCGTTGAGAGCAAATCGCTGTTCTCACTTATCAAATCGATGTGAGAGCAAATCGTTGTGAATACTTAACGAATCGTTATGAAGCAAATCGTTGTTCTCACTTATCAAATAGATGTGAGAGCAAATCGTTGTGAATATTAATGAATCGTTATGAAAGCAATCGTTGTGAGAGCAAATCGTTGTGAATACTTAACGAGTCGTTGAGAAACTGAAATCGATGTGAGGGAAGGAAATCGTTACAACATATAGAAAATCGATGTGCACTTAGATAAATGTCATTCTTTGAACTTGCATTGCTATAGAGTAAATAATACTTACCCGTTTGTCTTGTTATTCCTTGATTCATTCATTTCCTGTACTCAAATCTCATAGAAAATATGTTAGATTTAAATAATATATTAGTTTTGTTAATCACCAAAATAATATATAATTAATTTAAATTACATGGGGAAAATTTGATCATCAAAATGGTGGAGTTTTGATGTCTATTAGAGTCCAATATACTTCAAACTCTCTCCTCCTCTCCAAATTATGAAAATTCATATTTATCCTCCTATTTCTAGCATTTATCCATATAATTAGGTAAAAGAGAGACCTAATTTCGTGGCCAAAGGGTTATGATGGGATAGGGCTCTTGATTTTGATAAACATGGGTTATTTAGTGTTTATCCTAGCCCTTTACTATTTATTAATCAATTTAGATACGGATTTCACTTAATTACCTCTCCTCCCATGATGGCTTCACCCTATTGGGCCCAAACTATTAGGTTTAGACCCTTAGTTTAATCCACTACTAATTTGACTTAATGGTATTAGTTAAACTTCTTTTTATTTCACTCAAATTCTATTTATTCATCCTTATTCAATTAAATCCATTTTTCTCACTTATAAAAATTTATTTTATTTTGGATTTTAAAAATCAATGGTACTACAGTGAGGCTTCCATCGAGCGTAGATTCCTTGTAATGCATGTTTGTTGGGGTTTAAGGGTGGTTTGGCTTGATTGGAAGTCTTCATAGTGTTTCCCATGGCCCCCTCCCCCTATTGACATGATTTGTATCGGTTTTAGGGCGTCCTTGGGAGGACTGTACCGGGACGCCCCTCGGTTGAGATCGCAACGAGGAGGTAGGGCCAGTCGATATGCCACCTCGGCAACTCGATCCAACACTTCAAATGGACCTATGAATCTTGGCCTTAACTTGCCTTTCATCCCAAACCTTTGAAATCCTCTGGTCGGGGATACTTTTAGCATTACATGATCTCCAGTCTGAAACTCTAAATCTCTTCTTTGCTTATCAGCATAGCTCTTCTGCCTAGACTGAGCTATCTTAATCTTGTCGCTGATAATCTGTATATCTCTGCTAGTGCTCTGCACCATGTCTGGTCCCAGCCATTGCTGTTCTCCTACCTCATTCCAGCACACGGGTGATCTGCAACTTCTGCCATATAGTGCTTCAAAAGGTGCCATCTTAATGCTCGCCTGATAGTTGTTGTTGTAGTGAATTCAATCAGGGACAACTGTTCATTCCAATAACCTTCAAAATCTATGGTGCAGGCACGAAGCATGTCTTCCACAATCTGATTTGTCCTTTTTGTCTGTCCATCTGTTTGTGGGTGGAATGCAGTGCTGAAATTGAGTTTAGTACCCAACGCTATCTAAACTCCCTTCCAGAATCTAGCAGTGAATCTGGGATCATGGTCTGAGACGATGGATACTGAGACTCCATACAATCTCACAATTTACTTTACGTACAAAGCTGCTAACACATCCACACTCCAGGTGCTCTTAATGGCAAGGAAATGTACGACTTAGTCAAACAGTCCACAATGACCCAGATAGCATTGAGTCCACCAAGAGTTCGGGGTAAACCCATGATGAAATCCATTCTGATGCTTTCCCATTTCCATTTGGGTATGTCCAGGGGTCTAAATACACCCGTAGGACGACGGTGCTCGGCTTTCACTTGTTGGCACGTGAGGCAGTGTGCGGCATGCTCAGCCACCTCACGCTTCATATTTGGCCACCAAAATGCCCTTTTCATGTCTTGGTACATCTTGGTTGTGCCTGGGTGAATGGTATACTTAGTCTTGTGGGCTTCATCCATCAACTTTCTCTTCAATTCTTCATTGTCAGGCACACAAGTCCTGGCGTGGAATAATATTCTCTCATCTTCAGCGATGGAGAAATATGGCTTGTCAGCTATGGTCTCTCTGACTCGGACTAGGAATGAATCGTTTGTCTGTTGTTTTTCTGATCTCGACAAAGATGTCGAGTTGAGCTCTAAGATTAGCCACCAACTCTTATCATTTCTTTCCTCAATATTCAAATTCAAACTGGCAAATTGCTCAAGCAATTGCATCTCGCCCATGACTAAACAAGATAAAGAAGCTACTGGCTTCCTACTGAGTGCACCAACTACTGCATTACCTTTACCTGGGTGGTACTGGATATTGAAATCAAAGCCTTTCAAGTACTCCAGCAATCTCCGTTGTCGCATATTAAGTTCCTTTTGAGAAAATAAGTACTTTAAACTCTGTGGTCGGAGTAGATAATAATTGCTCCTCGTATAGGTAATGCCTCTAGATCTTGAGTGCAAATACCACAACAACTAGCTCTAAGTCATGGACAGGATAATTGACTTCATGTGGCTTCAAGTGCCTTGAGGAATATGCTATCACCTTTTCATTCTACATTAACACGTAGCGTAAACCAATTCCAGATGCATTGGTGTAGACTGAGATCTTGCACCCTCAACTGGTAATGCTAGGACAGGTGCAGATGTAGCAATTGCTTCAGTGTCTGGAAGCTCTTCTCACATTCCTTGCTCCAGACATAAGGGTTCTCCTTCCGCGTAAGACGCATAAGAGGTACAACTATTTTGGAGAAGTCTTTTATGAACCGTCTGTAATATCCAGCCAGTCCAAGAAAGCTTCTTATCTCTGTGACATCTGTCGGCCTTTCCCCAGTTGAGTACAGGTTCTACCTTGGAAGGATCGACAACGATACTGTCCTTGGAAATAGTATGACCCAGAAATGACACCTCCTCGAGCCAAAATTCACACTTGCTCAATTTGGTGTAGAGTTGATTATCCCGCAAGATTTGCAGAGCGATCCTCAGATGCTCCTCATGCTCTTCCTTGGTCTTGGAGTATATGAGAATATCATCAATAAAGACCACGACGAACTTGTCGAGGTAGGGCCAATAGATGTGTTTTCATCAGTTGCATAAAAGCTGCAGGAGCATTAGTTAGTCTAAAAGGCATGACTACAAATTCGTAATGATCGTACCTACTCCTGAAGCTATCTTGTAAATGTCTGCATCTTTAATCCTCATCTGATGATATCCCGATCTAAGGTCAATCTTAGAAAAATACTTTGCTCCTGATATCTGATCAATAATTCATCGACACGAGGCAGAGGGTACTTGTTCTTGATAGTGAGATTATTCAGCTTCCTGTAGTCAATGCACAATCTCATAGATCCGTCCTTCTTCTTGACGAACAACACTGGTGCTCCCTAAGGAGAAGTACTTGGCCTGATAAATCCCTTTTCTAGAAGTTCCATCATTTGCTCCTTCTACTCTTTCAATTCAGCGGGGGACATCCTGTAGGGTGGCGTGATACCGGTGTAGCTCCAGGTACGAGATCAATTGAGAAACACGTCTGGATATTCTTGTACTATATGAATGTCTGATATTTTAGATGCTTTCTTTTCAACCACAATTGCGGCAAGAAATGCCACACAACCCTTACTTATCATGTTTTGTGCCTTTATAGCAGAGACGAGAGACAAGTGTCTCTTGTGTCTACATCCCGTGAAGGTCAGCTTAGGGATTCACTAAAGGAAATTTTCCCTCTTCTACAATCCACGATAGCCCCATACGTGGATAGCCAGTCGGCTCCCAGAGTAACGTCGTAGCCCTCCATGGGCATATAGATCAAGTCAGCTCTTAGATTGAGTTCACCAATCTTAACATCAGCTAATGGATAATATTTATTCAATTGAGCCTTTTCTCCTAGTGGTGTTGTGACAGGTAATTCAAATCCCATGGACGCAGGTTTTTCATTTAATGTGTCGTGGATGCTTGTGATATAAAAGAATGTGTTGCACCAGTATCAAATAATACCTGACTGAGAGAATACTGGTAAGGTACCTTCGACGACCCCACCTTCCTAGGTGGTTTCCACTTCTTGTAAGCCTGCAGTCGGCCGTACTTCTTTTGTTCCATAGGACGCTTTTCATTCTCCTTAAGCAATGGGCACTCGGGAATCCGATGCTCTCTGCTCCCCAATGAAGGCATGCACCTGCCTTCCTCCAGCACTCTTCTGCGGTATGGCCTAGCTTGTCACAGTGTTTGCATCTGGGTTTGTTGTTTTGGGGCGGTAGAAGTGGGGACTTTGGGCTTTCGCTCCTGGCTTGGCCCATCAGTGATACTTAATGGCCTTTTCTTTCCGTTAGTAGCTTGTTCGGCGCTCCGGAGGTCTGCTCCTTCTTGACATTCTGCCCTTGATGCGCTCGGTGAGTTCAGTCGCATCCTCCAGGAACTGTGCTCTCCTGACCATCTCCGGATAGGTCTGAATGTCAAATGGTGCCAGCTGTGTGATATATGCGGGTCTGATCCCATTAACGAAATGCTTGGCCTTCATTCTTTCAGTACTAACCAAATGATTGGCATAACGAGCCAATCGTGAGAACTGAGCTTCATGCTCAGCAACTGTCAAGTTCCTTTGCTTTAACGCAGCAAATTCTGACGCCTTTTCTCTTGGACTCGTTCGAAAAAGTACTTGGAGTTGAAACGCTCCTTGAACTCTTCCCATGTAAACTGAGCATCTGCCCGTGTGGCCTCAATGGACTCCCACCACGCACGGGCGTCCCTTTCTAACTGAAATGTTACTAACATAACGCGGAATATGCGCTCAGTCTTATTGAGCCAATTCTCTGCCTCATCAGGGTCTGTGGTTTCGCTGATCGAGGCAGATTTAGATTGCGGAAGTTCTGATGTAATTCACCAACTCCCGGTTGTTATTGTTTTATTGTTCGCTCCAGCCGCTTGAAGTAAGGCTGAGTAAGCTGCTAAATAGTCTGCTGCATATCACGGAGTTGTGCACGCTCCGCTGCCATTGTTGTGTTTAAGTTCCTCAAAAGAAAATTTAAATGTAGTCGTTGAGTTTGCACTAGGTTTGTGCGTGCGTGCATTCATTTTATCTTAAATACCCTTGGTTCTACCCTTCTCACATAGGTATGGAATTTAGACTCTAAGTCGAGGCAGGTCAAACCTAGATCATCCTATACTTAAGAATAACCTAGGCTCTGATACCACAAAACTGTAACGCCCCGACGCGAATATCGGAGCGGGATTACAGTTATTAAATAGTATAGAGCGAAAAAATAATGCAACCATTTCACAAATGGAATAATACCCATAAACTCAAATTTCATTAATAATCCTCCAAACTTCATTACAATCACTAATATCTCATCAATCTTCATGAACTATTACATCATCGTATCAGAGCCAAAACTAGGGCCCAAAGTACTTTATTGAAAACCAAACTAATACATCATTACTATCCGACTCATTTTATACTAACTATCTACTAAAGCAGGATTGATGAATGGGGTCACTCCTGAGCATCCTCCTCAGTCCCATCCTCGTGAGTGTGGTCATCATCTGACTCACCTGAAACACATTAAATAAAAACGCAGGATGAGCGAATAACGTCCAGTGGGACTTAATATCTCATGAACACAAGCATGGTTTAAATGATTAATGTCTTAATGGCATGTTAACTAGAGAGAATAGTCACGTAGAACTAGTAATGATAACGAGAGACAATAGCATCTGGCATAGGGAAAATAGCTCAACGAGTATGATAATAGAATGGCCATGTAACAATATATCATGTAATTTGCACAACGTTCTCTAGTAACGATAACAATACTGGTATAGATAGTACTTTGATTGTCATAGATTAATCTTGATAGTATGCTGGCACTGGATGTATGCCATAACACATCCTTGATCATTTTAACTCCCATGGGCACTGGCACTTTTCGGGCGCTCCTCTCAGGACTTGATCGGGACCCATTGCGCTGGCATTAGTCTTTCTTTATCTTAGACAATCACAAGAATGGCCAATAGAGTACCAGAAGAGATAAAAGAGTATTAGATGAGATAGATGAGAGTGTAGAGAGAACGTGAACAGACGAGAGGATATAGATAGTAGATGAGATATGGACAATATCGAAAACACGATAAACAATGATAGTCACAGTTGCACAGCCCAGGGTCGTGTACCGGCAGTCTGGTATGAATCATCACCGCCCACTAGCCGTGCTGTGTACACCGGCTAGATGTTCGACGGGATCATAAGATAAGGAAGGAACACACTAAGGCCATGGATCGTCCTGATCCCTAAGGTGTACTGGGTTCTAGGGTACACACCACTCGTCGGCAATGGACGTGCGTCAAAACCAAGAAGACTTACGGAGGCCTTGACAAGGAGTCCCTGGCCCAGTCGAGAATATTCCCGATGGAGAGGTGGTCCAAGTCAAGAGAAAGTGTATAGAAACGGGTCCGTCGTACCTCTTGTGCTCGAAGGCCGAGGAAAAATGATAACGGTATTCAAAACTCGTGAATAAAATGAAGACAATTGTATTTAATTAAATAGGAAATTTAGTCATTCGTTTCACTAATTTACCAGATATATTATTGAGTAATTAATAGGTCATTTGACAATTAAGAAGTTTAGAGGGTGCAAGTGTGTAGAAATCATGAGAGTAAGATAAATCGTGCAAATAGCTTTTAAATAATAATTTTTTATAATTATTGCTCATAATAAGTTACCAAGTCGAATAATTATAAAAGGGTTAATCATATCCAATTAAGGGGTATATAGCTTAATCAGCACGAGTATATGCAAAATTAAGTTTCTGGCCGCAATCTTTGAATCGCGGTGGGCCTACCCGTCGCGACTCAAGTCGCGATGGGCGGCTCAGACGCGATCTGCAGACCGGCCAGCCTAGCTCGGATCGGGAGGGAAACGCGGCGGCGAGGCCCCCGCGTTCAAGACGTGATCGGGCGGCCGACGCGAGACCCATCTGATATCGCGGCAGGTCGCGCCGCCGCGATATCAGAAAGGGGTCTGGCTCTTTCCCCTTTTTCCAGGGTTAATATTAGTTTATATAGGGCACTTCTAAATTCATTATAAAATGCACGGTGATCCAAAAAGTATGAAACTAGTTTTAAACGAAAGTAGACATATAGATCTATCAACATGCATAATTAATTTAAGAATAGATATGGTTTAGGCATGCTTTGATCACTTACATTTTAATGACCTAAACATGAGCAGTCAAGGTTCAATGATTTAATTAGCATCAGATACATAACAAAAATTAGGGAAATTAGGGGCGTTTGAAAGCTAACAGGATGTAGTATTTATGAGAATTTTCTCATGTCATGAGAACAAGTACATGCGGGGGGTATAGAGCAAACAAGAGGGTTCGGGTTCATGGTAATAGTAGCATTTCAAGCAATTAATTCGCCCAAATGGACGAGCAAAATACAACGAGACGAGAGGGTTTTTGAAGAGGTTCACGAAGCTTCCTAGGATAAATTTTATACGACTTAAGCCTGCGAGATTGCCTACCCTTTATGACGGAAATGACAACCTTAGCTTGAAACGAAATTTGAAGAAGAACCGCCAATGTCCAGCCTGCTCCTCCCAGCTCCACATCCAAAATCGCCTCTCCTTCATCTCCCAAGGATCTAGACTTGATCTAGGGTTTGGTGAGGGTGAAATGGTGGTGTTTTGATGTCTATTAGAGTCCAATGTACTTCAAACTCTCTCCTCCTCTCCAAATTATGAAAATACATATTTATCCTCCTATTTCTAGCATTTATCCATCTAATTGGAAAAGAGAGACCTAATTTCATGGCCAAGGGTTAGGATGGGATAAGGGCTCTTGTTTTTTATAAACATGGGTTATTTGGTGTTTATCCTAGCACTTTACTATTTATTAATTAATTTAGATACGATTTCACTTAATTACCTCTCCTCCCATGATGGGCTTCACCCTATTTGGCCCAAACTATTAGGTTTAGACCCTTAGTTTAATCCACTACTAATTTGGCTTAATGGGTATTAGTTAAACTTCTTTTTATTTCACTCAATTCTATTTATCTTCCTTTATTCAATTAAATCCATTTTTCTCACTTATAAAATTGTTATTTTATTTTGGATTTTAAAAATCAAGGGTACTACAGTGAGGCTTCTATCGAGCGTAGATTCCTTGTAATGCATGTTTGTTGGTTTTTAGGGTGGTTGTCTTGATTGGAAGTCTTCATAGTGTTTCCCATGCTCCCCTCCCCCTATTGACGTGGTTTTGTATCAGTTTTGGGGGTCGTCCTTGGGAGGACTGTACGGGGACGCCCCTCGGTTGAGATCGCGACCTGTATAGAGGTCATGATGATGTCGCGACTGGCTCGGCCCGCCGCGACATCATCGTAGCACTCTTAGGCGTTGCGACATGGTTGTGACGGCTTGGGTGTCGCGATAGTGTCGCGTCGGCCTTGGGCGTTGTGATAGTGTTGCGGTGGCCCGATGTGTCACGACAGCACCAGAGACAGGTAAGTTCTTGCGGAGTCCCATTTTTCATGGAGTCTTTGCCATTTCTGATTCTTTCTGTACCTGTGGCACCAATGCTAGTTTCCTAGTACGGTCCTACACTAATCGTTCACCCGATGCTCGGCATTTGGGGGCTTGTCCCGTGAGAGAGGTTGTTACCGTTGCCTGGGACCCCCGTCCCTGCGCGCTTGTAGAGGGAGTACTCCGGGTGGCGAGCGTGCTCGAGTCGAGGACTCTGGAGTTGAGGGGAAAATGGTGGTTAGGACAGCGGCGTCGAGTCGTTTGCAGAGCTCTCTTGGTTGGTCAGGGACACCGAGGACGGCCGGAGTTTTACCCAGTGCAGACCAGTCAGTCCTTCTTGTCACTGCCTCGCTCTTTGTGGCCCCGGAACTACCTAGAAAGGCCAGGCGTGGGACCGTAGTTCGGCCAGACTATGACGGTTACTGTTGTGTACTTTGTGCTCGTGCCCCACTCTGACGAGAGTGGAGGTTTGGACCTGGGTCAAGGATAAGATGTTAGTGGATGCACCTGAACGATTGACTAGTGGTAGTGTTTTCCGTAGCTAGTGTCTCTTGTCCAGGCAGAGCTCGCTCTATCTACGTAGCCAACCGTGTGGTGGTAACGACGTGCAATTTTACAGAGTTTCCGACCGTGGAGTCCTTCCATACTGTTGCTAGTTAGTAGCTTTGATTTTGCACTTTCCCTTGTAGAGTAGAAGATACAACTGATGTTATTTAATTGTTTATATATTCTTCTACCTGTTAGAGCCAGTAGGAGATTGGTAGTCCCTACTGAGCTTCTATTGTGAAGCTCATCCCTTCCTTTTCCAGGTGAGACTTCTCAGCAGCGGCAGGGCGCACGTTGGGCGGAGGAGGCGGGGCGGTAGTTGTCATTCCCGTAGCTAGCAGTGTTCTCCCCCTTCAATTGCACGTCATCCTCGGGGTATGCCCCTAAGGGCTCTGTCCTTCCCTTTTTACTTGTACTAGTGTGCATGTGTTGGGACTGTGCCTAAAGCGATATGCTGCGGTCTCGCTCTCCTTTCTGCTTCCGCGTGTGTGCTCCTAGTTAGCAGTTGACGTTTATTTCCCTTACATATTTTGTTAGACTTGTGTTATAGCCCTTCTGGGTCCTCGAATCCGTGGGTGGAGACCGCAAAAATCGGATCCTCGGCTTGGGCCGTGGGTCGGGTTCTCGTGGTCGTTACACCTTAGAACAGGGAGTCTTCCAGCTGGAGCATGTTTCCAAGGTCTTCGACCCTCTTAGCTTGTTAAATGTTTTACTTTATGAGAGTACTAGATTTCTGCAAGCATAGAGGAAAGTGTTAGGTAAGATAGGTCATGTGATAGTCAACACACATACTTCTTATGCAGAAGTCTACATTTCTTGCTGACAGTCTGCTATACTAGGTAAGGGCATTTTTGTCTGAGCGGGAAAGGAGTTTTTTTAGTCCTCATCTTCTGTTGACACTTTTCTTTACCTACCATGAAAAGGTAGAAAGCACACGACATTAATACTTGAAGATTTAGAAGATATTTGAATTTTCACTGGGCGCCAAAGATATTTATCCATTAATGGATGCAGGCAAGAGTAAGTTATCAGTAATCAGTGCACAATATAAGTGAAAGATAGTTTGTTCACCAATCAATGTATTTTAACATTAATCAGAATGTAAATAAGGCAAGTGTTCAGCAATCAGAAGGAAAATAAGATCAATCGATATGAGACATGCCACTTGTTCACCAATCGATGTGAAACACCAATCGTTATGAGTTAAAGCTATTTGGTCACCAATCGATAGGATATAGTATTTATAACACCAATCGGAACAACACTTGGTCACCAATCGGAAGAAGGCTTAGACAGTAATCGGAATGAAATTTGGTCACCAATCGATAGGCGCTTTCTTCTCCAATCGATAAAAAACTCTTGTTCTCCAATCGATAGAAACTTAAACATCAATCGATGGATCTGTCGACTGATCAACCAATATCTATCGACCGATTAATCATAATCTGTCGACCAATAAATTATAAAACTCATTGTAAACCTTCACCAATCGAAGTCTAACTTCGACTTGTGACCAGTTGAAGAAAATGTTTATAACAATAAATATATTCATGATAATTATGAAAGAAAATGTTATTAAATATATTTATAAACATGAGTTTTTTTTATCACGAAAACAAAGGGATAAAATATGAGTGATTCAACATAGCCGACTCTCGAGCGCCA
>JACBKR010001022.1:0-49841 GCA_014218235.1 Colocasia esculenta
GAAGATTGGGAATCCAAAATTTTAAATTTTTTTTTTTTAATTTGTGACCCTGCTGGCTCGTCAGGTGCGCTGAGCGCCTGGCTCACCCAGTAGGCCTCGGTCTGCACTGACCCACGTGGCTCAGGCCGGACCCGGTCCGCCAGGGACGGTTGGCTTGGCCCGCGCACGGCCAGCGATGGGGCCGTTTGGCCCAGTCGCGGCGCCCACAGCTAGGGAAACCTTAGCTACGGGGGTGCACACAGTGCCTGCCTTCCCTGCGGGTGCAGCTCGGGGATGGGTTTGCTATGGTGGCGACCCCCCTCCCCTTTTTCACGGTGCTCTGCTCTCAACCCCCATAATCTTGCTCGCCGGATCCAATCTAAGAGGAGGAATAAGTAAGCATAGGAGCATAACAAAGGAAATAAAAATGGCGGTTTTCTGCGCATAGCTATGGGGTTAGTCTAACCAGATCCAGCAGCAGTCCAAGAAGGAGCCAGGCAATTTTTGCATGGAATTAATCTGAAACAAATTGATTTCAAACCGCCAAAAAGGTGTAGATCGCAGTGGAACCTGGCTTTGATACAACTGTTAGGATCTACCACAACCCGAGATCAAGAAAACGCAGCGGAAAAAGAGATTTAAAATGATCTCGATCCGTTTTAGGATTCGCAAACTGACTATTGGGTAGTAGAAATCACCTTGTGCGGAATTTGATCTCCGTTCATATGATTCTGTGGAGGTGACGCCACAAGCCATTCAGCCATCTGACCTCTAGCGATGTCCACACGCTCTTCCTCGCGACGATCCACGCCCGCTCCTCGAGTTCTACAACGCTCGAAGAGAGAGCTTAGATCCGTGCCGATCTCTAGAACATATGTGGCACAAGAAAGAGAGAGAGAGAGAGAGAGAGAGAGAGAGTGGCAGCTAGGTGGAGCCCTAATGCCTGGCCAGGGTTGTCCCACCACAACATTATATAGAGATGGTAGTTTTCACAAAAACCTCTGATCTTTATATATTTAGACCGTCACCTAAAAACCTATTGCGTGTGACCTCTAGGCCCAAGTACCAATCCAGTTAATGGCCAAATAAACTAGTAACCCTTACTAACTTGATTAATTAGTTAATATCTCATATTAGATAATAATAATATGAATCAACTTTATCTAGTCGACTCAGCTGGGCGTCCGACCACGTTGGGTGCCAAGCAACACCATGTGAACCCAGAAGGTATTAGGATTCTGCAACCCTCATAAGGAAGCTTTCTATCATCAGTTTCCATGTAAATATAATCTCTCATTTGCACAATACTCTTGAAACAACTTAGGATATGGTATACTGTCAAATGCTAACTTGTTGTCCCACTTGAATCCGATGCTATATATTAATATAAAAAAAATCCCTTTTTGATATTATATTTGCCCTGGCCAGGGACTCCGTTCCCTTGAGTATTCTCCCTCTGTGTACTGAGCGCAAATGATACCTTATTGACTACTCAATCTCCTTCAAAGGTCATCCGCTGTGTCCGAACTTTGACTATTTGGAATCTCTTGCATAGAGATTCTTAGGACAAGATCAAAACATAGAAGTCCATCAACAAGGTGCCTTTGGTGTCTCAGGTCTAAAAACCATCTACAAAACTGTGACAATCGAATCTTTCTAGTTAACAGTTAGGTACAATACCATCAAGTGATTCTATTAGATCAGCTCAGTGAACTCTTCTCTAAAGAGCACCTATTGTTTCTCCTTAGTGTCTCAACACACATGGCAATGAGATCAGTCATTCTCATCATATGAGCGGGAGTAAACAATACTATTCTAACCAGACTTCTCAAGTATCCACCGAATAGGAACATTTAGAATATGTGGTTTATTGAGTGAGTAGTCTCATTAGCATGATCACACATCATAGTCTACTCACTATTTCACATGTTCATGGACTTTATTATAATACCAACATAGTAAAACAATAACAAGACCATTTTATTAATAATTGAACAAAATGATACAATATCAGATTGGCTTGTGTCCACCTAAGACTAACATCATGTTACCTTCTTTAATGCAATCTTATGACTTTGTATGTAGGATACTTTTCTTTGCTATTATTAATAGATGTCTTTTTATTGCTGACGGTGAAAGAAGGATAATTCATTCATAACTAAGGCAGCATTGTAAACGTTTTTGGATGAGGTTTTGACAGTAAAATTTCTGACAATATCGAAGAGTTTCCAAATGCAACTGGCTTTTTCAACTTTCGTGAATCTAACTTTTTGCAGGGAGGAGAGAGATAGAGAGACATCTTACCTTCTCTCCTCGTCACTGAAAAGTGACTTGGACTCTGTTTTTGGAGATTTTGGAGGATGCAATGGTAAATATTTTTTTTAAATTTAACTCGTCTTTCACGAGATGGCGCGGCGACGAGAAAAGGCAAAATTTATTATTATTATTTAACTCACCTTTCACGAGCGGATGTGGCGTCGTCACTCGAGCCGCGAAAGGCGCGAGCGCCAAGGCCCAAAAGCATGCCCATGGCAGCACGTTTCGTGAAATTAGCTTTTGTCGATTGTCATGTTCCCAACGGCGGTTTCAAACGCCACCTAACTTTGAGGAAATACATAAAGACGACCATAGGCCATCAATGCAAATGGTGGAATATTAGGGAAATCCCAATGACGTTGGGCACGTAAAGCAAGTGCATATTGTGTCAGACAGTGAGCAGAAATAGTAACCTCACGAGAGGGATAAAAGATTTTAATGTTGGAGTTCACTGCAAGAAGATGCTGACAATCATCTCCCTGCACCCATACCGTTGGAAAATAGACAAGAAATAGCTTCCATGAATAGGATAAAAATGTATGGGGACAATGAACATCCTTGCATGATACCTTGGATGGCCTAATGCACCCCATTACTTCACCATAAAAATTAATAGAGTATGATATCGATGTGATACATTGACTCTAAGTTTTTCAGGAAAAACCATATTTGCTAACGTACATTGAATAAAAGACCACTCCAACTTGTCATATGCCTTTCAGAGATCAATTTTAACGCCAGAGACACAATTTCCCCCCCTTTGATTTGCGTAGAATGGATTACTTCTTGAATAGTGACAATGCAATATGTGATTTAGAATGTAGGGGTGAAGGCACCTTGATTATATGAAATGATCTCCTTAACAACGGCTTTATCCTATTTGCAAGAATTTTGACAATGATTTTATAATAGACGTTGCTAAGACTAATTGGTCTAAAGTTTGAAACTCTAGATGCATTGTGACTCTTAGGGATAAGAGTAATTAAGGTATGGTTAATCCCAATGGAAAGATAACCAATATGGAAGAATAGGTCACAGATTCACTATATCCTCTTTGAGAATGTCCCAATGGCACTAAAGGAATTGGGGTGTAAGTCCATCAGGGCTGGGAAACTTGTGCATAGAAAGGGAAAACACAACATTCACAATCGCTTTAAAAGAAGAAATTTGACAAAGAGTATCGTTTTTAGACATTGTGATAGTTTTATTCATGAGTCTAAAATCTGAATGTATTTGGATAGTGTTGGAGGATGTGAATAAACTTCAAAAGTAGTGAATGAAATGAGCCTTGGCAACATCTCTATTACCTGTCCACTCCCCATAAGGCATCTGAATCCAAGAATAAAATTAGATCTCCTCCTATTTGTTGCACTGATGTGATAAAAATTTTTACACCGATCACTCTGTTTATACAAAAGAGTCTTGGCCCTTGTTTCCAAAAGAGATCTTCTGATTGTGTAATTTCTCCAATTCATTGCTCAACTAAAGTTCTTCTCTAATCAATGGTTAGAGATGGATTGTTTACTATTCCACTCAAGCTGATGTTGGATATCATGAATGCACCTTTGAGGATTGGCACAATTATCCTTCTTCTGCTACAAGAAAAAACGGGTTTAGAGATCGACAATTTCGGTCTCTATTGGGTCACTAAATGGTCCAGTGACTGAATAGGGACTGAAATTGTCGGTGAAGAATTTTTGGTCACAAATCTGTGACCGAAAACTTTCAGTCACTAATCGGTCGCTGATAGTGACCGAATTTCTTCGGTCGCTATCAACGACCGAACACCTCGGTCACTATTTCGGTCACTAAAATGGTGACTGAACTTATTCAGTCACTATGTTGGTCACTATTTTAGTGACCAAAATAGTGACCGAACCACGTCGGTCGCTATCCGTGACCAAAGACATTCGGTCGCTAATCGGTCACATATCAGCGACTGACGTAGTGACTGAAGTTATCGGTCGCTGTTAGCGACCGACGCAATTCTATCACTAGTCGAAAACTATTTTAGTGACTGAAATAGTGACCGAAGTGTTCAGTCGCTGATAGCGACCGACACATTTCGGTCACTAATCGGTCTCTATATTTTAATTATTATTTTTTAATATATATATATATTTTAACAAAATAACCTGTGTAAATAAAAACTATAAAATGGCCACAACAATAATAAAACATAAAATGTCCACAACAATAATAAAACATAAAATGTCCACAACAATACATAACAATGAATGAAAATCATGAATCCTCGTCCTCGTCCTCCTCCCACGCCACTCGATGAAGGAACCTACAATACATATATAACAATAATAAGTTAAAATTAATTACTACTATAAGAAATAAATTATTTAAATTTTAGATCTTATTTAAACTAAACTAAGTAGATTAATGTGAATTCGAGCGTCGAGCTCAAACTGGGAGTCTGAATTGAACTCTGTCAGTTTCCACAATTCATAATCATCGCCCCGACCATGCTGAAAAAAACTTGAGGCTGATCGGATTAGTATTTCTAATTGGATCCCCAAACCTCGCTAAGTTCTTCCTTTTTAAACAAAACAAAACTAAAATAACTTGCTTAAGATGAATTTGAGTGTCGAGCTCAAACTGGGAAGCCAAATTGAACTCTATTCAGTTTCCACAAGTCATATATCATCGCCTTGGCCGTGCTGGAACAAACCAGAGGCCAATCGAATTAGTATTTCTAATTTTGGACCCCTAAACCTAGCTAAATTCTTCCTTTTAAAACAAAACAAACTAAACTAACTTGTTTAATGTGAATTTGAGCATTTTGTTTTTTTTGTTTTTTTTTTGGTAAAAGGTCCTCAGGGCCTCAAACTAGGAGAGTGCACCCCCCTCAAGGGGAGGAATGTACTCACTCCACTAGTGAGGGTGACTTGAACCAAAGATATTAGATAAGGTGATAGAAGATACAAACATCTTAGCGGCGAACCCAATACAACATCCTAACATTCAAGCGGACAGATTTATCAATGATCATCGGGCCTTTACAGGGGTAAGGTAAATTATGCGCCCCCCAAAACACCTCATTACATTTGACCTGACAGTGAAGTTTGCAAGAGCATCAGCCAATTGATTAGTTTTCCTGTAGACATGGGACAAAAGGATGGGCTCCCGACTGATGAGAGAAATAACCTCTTTCCACCATCTATAAGACCTCCAAGATAACATCTTCTCCTCGCAGATGGAGTTGACAAGGACCTGTGAATCAGAAATATAATAGAGAGCCTATAGCCTGAAGATCTAGCCAGCCGCAACCCATCACAAGCGCTTGAACTTCAACAATCATGATGTTTCCCACACCATAGAAATGAGAAAAAGCCATGAGCACATTACCTTGTGGGTCACGAATACATCCACCACCTCCACACTCCCCGGGTTTCCTTTGCAATCTCCATCAACATTGAGACTGAAATCACATATAGGGGGATCCATCTAACAAGCTTCAGCAATTTGGTGTAACACCGAGGAACATAACCGAACCACAGAAGAGTTTGAAAATCCTTGGGATTCGGATCGACCTTCAACTGTAGCCTAGACATGGAATGGGAAACTGTGGACTTAATGACGTTTATAGTGACCCCAGCAAGAGTGGGTGGACTCAAACCTCCTAGAACATCGGGGGGAGCGGGTATTGGAATCCTGCAGGAAGCTCCAAAGGAGAGCAGTGATGTGGCTGTGGAAGGTGACCTTATGAGATACCAGGGGATATATCTAGTGCCACAGGGAGACTGCAAGATCGCTGTTGATGAAGAGGTGGTCCAAGTCTTCAATGTTAGGCAGCTGATAGCAAGAACAACAAGACACCAAGGTTATGCCAATTTCAGAAATGCGGGCATCAACAGGAATAGCCCGTGCAAAATTTTCCAAGAGAACAAAGAGGCCCTTCTATAGAAAGAATTATGCCGATGTTTGGCAAGAGCAGGTCTGTAAACACCTTTGGGCCTGATCTAATTGTAAGCAGACTTTGTTGTGAAGGAACCATTATCAGAGGCCGCCCATATGCATTGTCAACTTCAATAGAAAGCTCCAACCCTTCCATTACATATTGAGGAATACTTGATCTGAGTGGGTGAGAGATGTCAGAAGCCACATCGCTCAAGTAGGCCTCCACTGCCATATTGTTCACCTGGATGATATCCCCGAGAGGTGTGTCTCCAATCCAAAAATCTTGGAGGATTCTAATTTACTTACCATTGCCATGAACCCATCGGGTATTATGTTTGAGAACTTCCATATCCTTCTTATAGATCACCTTGGGAATGCCCGGAATACTATATTATGTTGTCAAGAATACTGTGTTGAGCTCAAATCGGGAGTCCAAATTCAACCCGTCCAGTCAGTTCACATCAACGTCACAAACATCAGCGCCTAGAGAAAAAACTAGAAGCCAATCGGATTAGTATTTCTAATTTTGTACAACCAACCTAAGATCTTCATTTTTATACTAAACCACTTGCTTAATGTGAATTTGAGCGTCGAGCTCAAATCAGGAGTCGAAATTGAACTCTGAAAGTTTTCACAAGACACAATCATTGCCCGGGCTGTACTGGAACAAACTGGAGGCTAATCGGATTAGTATTTCTAATTTTGGACCCCCAAACCTAGCTAAGATCTTCCTTTTTAAACAAAACAAACTAAACTAACTTGCTTAATGTGAATCTGAGCGTCGAGCTCAAACCGAGAGTCCAAAATGAAGTCCGTCAGTTTTCACAAGTCACAGTCATTGCTTTAGCCACGCTGGAAAAACTCGAATGTCAATCGGATTAGTATTTCTAATTTTGGACCCTCAACTTAATTCTCTTCAATTTAAAACTAAACTAACTTATTTAATGTGAATTGGAGCGTCGAGCTCAAACCCGGAGTCCGAATTGAACTCCGTCAGTGTCCACAAGTCACAATCATCGCCCCGACTGTGCTAGAACAATCAAGAGGCCAATCGTATTAGTATTTCTAATTTTCGACCCCTAAACCTAGCTAAGTTATACCTTTTAAAACAAAAAAAACTAAACTAACTTTATAATGTGAATTTGAGCGTTGAGCTCAAACCTGGAGTCCAAATTGAAGTCCGTCAGTCTGCACAAGTCACAATCATCGCCCTGGCCGTAGTGGAAAAAATCGGAGGCCAGTTGGATTAGTATTTCTAATTTTGGACCCCCAAACCAAAGTTCTTCATTTTTAAACTAAACTAATTTGCTTAATGTGAATTTGAGCGTCGAGCTCAAACCGGGAATCAGAATTGAATTCCGTTAGTTTTCACAAGTCACAATCAATGCCCTGGCCGTGCTGGAACAAACCGGAGGCCAATCGGATTAATATTTCTAATTTTGGACCCTCAAACCAAGATAAGTTCTTCCTATTTAAACAAAATAAACTAAACTAACTTAGTTAATGTGAATTTGAGCGTCGAGTTAAAACCTGGAGTCCAAGTTGAACTCTGTCACTTTCCATAAGTCATAATCATCGCCTTGGCCGTGCTGGAACAAACCAGAGGCCAATCGAATTAGTATTTCTAATTTTGGACCCCTAAACCTAGCTAAATTCTTCCTTTTAAAACAAAACAAACTAAACTAACTTGTTTAATGTGAATTTGAGCATTTTGTTTTTTTTGTTTTTTTTTTGGTAAAAGGTCCTCAGGCCTCAAACTAGGAGAGTGCACCCTCCCTCAAAGGGGAGGAATGTACTCACTCCACTAGTGAGGGTGACTTGAACCAAAGATATTAGATAAGGTGATAGAAGATACAAACATTAGCGGGAAACCCCAATACAACATCCTAACATTCAAGCGGACAGATTTATCAATGATCATCGGGCCTTTACAGGGGTAAGGTAAATTATGCGCCCCCCAAAACACCTCATTACATTTGACCTTGACAGTGAAGTTTGCAAGAGCATCAGCCAATTGATTAGTTTCCCTGTAGACATGGGACAAAAGGATGGGCTCCCGACTGATGAGAGAAATAACCTCTTTCCACCATCTATAAGACCTCCAAGATAACATCTTCTCCTCGCAGATGGAGTTGACAAGGACCTGTGAATCAGAATATATAATAGAGAGCCTATAGCCTGAAGATCTAGCCAGCCGCAACCCATCACAAGCGCTTGAACTTCAACAATCATGATGGTTCCCACACCATAGAAATGAGAAAAAGCCATGAGCACATTACCTTGTGGGTCACGAATACATCCACCACCTCCACACTCCCCGGGGTTTCCTTTGCAATCTCCATCAACATTGAGACTGAAATCACATAGGGGGGATCCATCTAACAAGCTTCAGCAATTTGGTGTAACACCGAGGACATAACCGAACCACAGAAGAGTTTGAAAATCCTTGGGATTCGGATCGACCTTCAACTGTAGCCTAGACATGGAATGGGAAACTGTGGACTTAATGACGTTTATAGTGACCCCAGCAGAAGAGTGGGTGGACTCAAACCTCCTAGAACATCGGGGGGAGCGGGTATTGGAATCCTGCAGGAAGCTCCAAAGGAGAGCAGTGATGTGGCTGTGGAAGTGACCTTATGAGATACCAGGGGATATCTAGTGCCACAGGGAGACTGCAAGATCGCTGTTGATGAAGAGGTGGTCCAAGTCTTCATGTTAGGCAGCTGATAGCAAGAACAACAAGACACCAAGGGTATGCCAATTTCAGAAATGCGGGCATCAACAGGAATAGCCCGGTGCAAAATTTTCCAAGAGAACAAAGAGGCCCTTCTATAGAAAGAATTATGCCGATGTTGGCAAGAGCAGGTCTGTAAACACCTTTGGGCCTGATCTAATTGTAAGCAGACTTTGTTGTGAAGGAACCATTATCAGAGGCCGCCCATATGCATTTGTCAACTTCAATAGAAAGCTCCAACCCTTCCATTACATATTGAGGAATACTTGATCTGAGTGGGTGAGAGATGTCAGAAGCCACATCGCTCAAGTAGGCCTCCACTGCCATATTGTTCACCTGGATGATACCGAGAGGTGTGTCTCCAATCCAAAAATTGGAGGATTCTAATTTACTTACCATTGCCATGAACCCATCTGGTATTATGTTTGAGAACTTCCATATCCTTCTTATAGATCACCTTGGGAATGCCCGGAATACTATTTATGTTGTCAAGGGAATACCTGTGTTGAGTCAAACGGGAGTCCAAATTCAACTCCGTCAGTTTCCACAAGTCACAATCATCGCCCTGGCCGTACTAGAAAAAACTAGAAGCCAATCGGATTAGTATTTCTAATTTTGTACAACCAAACCTAAGATCTTCATTTTTATACTAAACCAACTTGCTTAATGTGAATTTGAGCGTCGAGCTCAAATCAGGAGTCGAAATTGAACTCTGAAAGTTTTCACAAGACACAATCATTGCCCGGGCTGTACTGGAACAAACTGGAGGCTAATCGGATTAGTATTTCTAATTTTGGACCCCCAAACCTAGCTAAGATCTTCCTTTTTAACAAAACAAACTAAACTAACTTGCTTAATGTGAATCTGAGCGTCGAGCTCAAACCGAGAGTCCAAAATGAAGTCCGTCAGTTTTCACAAGTCACAGTCATTGCTTTAGCCACGCTGGAAAAACTCGAATGTCAATCGGATTAGTATTTCTAATTTTGGACCCTCAAACTTAATTTCTTCAATTTAAAACTAAACTAACTTATTTAATGTGAATTGGAGCGTCGAGCTCAAACCCGGAGTCCGAATTGAACTCCGTCAGTGTCCACAAGTCACAATCATCGCCCCGACTGTGCTAGAACAATCAAGAGGCCAATCGTATTAGTATTTCTAATTTTCGACCCCTAAACCTAGCTAAGTTATACCTTTTAAAACAAAAAAAACTAAACTAACTTGGATAATGTGAATTTGAGCGTTGAGCTCAAACCTGGAGTCCAAATTGAAGTCCGTCAGTCTGCACAAGTCACAATCATCGCCCTGGCCGTAGTGGAAAAAATCGGAGGCCAGTTGGATTAGTATTTCTAATTTTGGACCCCCAAACCAAAGTTCTTCATTTTTAAACTAAACTAATTTGCTTAATGTGAATTTGAGCGTCGAGCTCAAACCGGGAATCAGAATTGAATTCCGTTAGTTTTCACAAGTCACAATCAATGCCCTGGCCGTGCTGGAACAAACCGGAGGCCAATCGGATTAATATTTCTAATTTTGGACCCTCAAACCAAGATAAGTTCTTCCTATTTAAACAAAATAAACTAAACTAACTTAGTAATGTGAATTTGAGCGTCGAGTTAAAACCTGGAGTCCAAGTTGAACTCTGTCACTTTCCATAATCATAATCATCGCCCCGACCGTGCTGGAGCAACCGGAGGCCAATAGAATTAGTATTTCTAATTTTGAACCCCCAAACCTAGCTAAGTTCTTCCTTTTTAAACAAAACAAATAAACTTTGTTTAATGTGAATTTGAGCGTCGAGCTGAAACTATAAGTCCAAATTGAACTCGGTCAATTTTCACAAGTCACAATCATTTCCTTGGCCGTACTGGAAAAACGGAGGCCAATCGGATTAGTATTCTAATTTTGGACCCACAAACCTAAGTTCTTCAATTTAAAACTAAATTAACTTGCTTAATGTGAATTTGAGCGTCGACCTCAAACCGGGAGTCAGAATTGAACTCCGTCAGTTTTCACAAGTCACAATCATCACCATGGCCATGCAGGAACAAACCGGAGGCCAATTGGATAGTATTTCTAATTTTGGACCCCCAAACCTAGCTAAATTATTCCTTTTAACAAAACAACAACTAAACTAACTGCTTAATGTGAATTTGAGGGTCATGCTCAAACCGGGAGTCCAAATTAAACTCCGTCAATTTCCACAAGTCACAATCATCACACTGGCCGTGCTGGAAACAATCGGAGGCAAATCAGATTATTATTTATAATTTTGGACCACCAAACCTAAGTTCTTCAGTTTTAAACTAAACTAACTTGCTTAATGTGAATTTGAGCATCGAGGTCAAATCGGGAGACGGAATTGAACTCCATCAGTTTTTACAAGTCACAATCATCGCCATGCCCATGCTGGAACAAACCGGAGGCCAATTGGATTAGTATTTCTAATTTTGGACACCTAAACCTAGCTAAGTTCTATCTTTTAAACAAAACAAACTAACTAACTTGCTTAATGTGAATTTGAGCGTCGAGCTCAAACTGGAAGTCCAATTGAACTCCCTCAGTTACACGTCACAATCATCACCCTGGTTGTGTGCTAGAAAAATCGGAGGCCAATCGGATTATTACTTCTATTTGGGACCCTCAAACCTAAGTTGTTCATTTTTTAACTAAAATAACTTGTTTACTACGAATTGAGTGTCGAGCTGAAACTAGTCAGAATTGAACTCGTCAGTTGATGTCTGTATTTCACAATCACATCATCGCCCTGGCTGTGCTGGAACAAATCGGTGTCAATCGGTTAGTATTTCTAATTTTGGACCCCCAAACCTAGATAAGTTCTTTTTTAAACAAAACAAACTAAACTAACTTGCTTAATGTGAATTTAAGCGTCGAGCTCAAACAGGGAGTCCAAATTGAAATCTGTCAGTTTCTACAAGTCACAATCATCACCCTGGCCTTGCTGGAAAAAATCGGAGGCCAATCGGATTACTATTTCTAATTTTGAACCCGCAAACCTAAGCTCTTCATTTTAAACTAACTAACATGTTTAATGTGAATTTGAGCATCGAGCTCAAACTGGGAGTCCGATTGAACTCCGTCAGTTTTCACAAGTCAAAATCATCGCCCCGACCGTGCTGGAGCAAACCACAGGCCAATCGGATTAGTATTTCTAATTTTGGACCCCCATACCTAGCAGTCTTCTCTTTTTTAAACAAAACAAACTAAACTAACTTGTTTAATGTGAATTTGAGCGTTGATCTCAAACCGGGAGTCTAAATTGTACTCCGTTAGTTTCCCACAGTCACAATCATCGCCCTGACCATACTGAAAGAAATCAGAGCCCAATCGGATTAGTATTTCTAATTTTGGACCCCCAAACCTCAGTATATCATTTTAAACAAACTATCTTGCTTAATGTGAATTTGAGCGTCGAGCTCAAAACGGGAGTCGGAATTGAACTCTTTCAATTTTCACAAGTCACAATCATCGCCCTGCCATGCTAGAATAAATCGGAGGCCAATCTGATTAGTATTTCTAATTTTGGACCGCCAAACATAGCTAAGTTCTTTCGTTTTAAACAACAACAAACACTAACTTGTTTAATGTGATTTGAGCGTCGAGCTTAAACCGGGAGTCCAAATTGAGCTCCGACAGTTTTCATAAGTCACAATCATCGCCCCGGCCGTACTAGAAAAAACTGGTGGCCATCGGATTAGTATTTCTAATTTTGGACCCCCAAACCTCAGTTGTTCTTTTTTAAACTAAACTTACCTACTGATAGTGAATTTGAGCATCGTGCTCAAATCGGGAGTCAGAATTGAACTCCGTCAGTTTTCACAAGTCACAATCATCACCCTGGCCATGCTGGAACAAACCGGAGGCCAATCGGATTAGTATTTCTGATTTGATCCCCCAAACCTAGCTATGTTCTTCCATTTTAAAGAAAATCAACTAAACTAAGTTACTTAATGTGAATTTGAGCGTCGAGCTCAAACCAGGAGTCCAAATTGAACCCTATCAGTTTCCATAAGTCACAATCATCGCCTTGGCCGTGCTGGAAAAACTGGAGGCAAATTGGATTACTATTTCTAAATTTTGACCCTCAAACCTAGGTTCTTCATTTTTAAACTAAACTAACTTGTTTAATGTGAATTCGAGCATCGAGCTCAAACCGGGAGTCCGAATTGAACTCCGTCATTTTCCACAAGTCACAATCATCACTCGAAGCATGCTGGAACAAACCAGAGGCCAATCGGATTAGTACTTCTAATCTTGGACCCCCAAACCTAGCTATGTTCTTTCTTTTTAAACAAAACAAACTAAACTAACTTGTTTATGTGAATTTGAGCGTCGAGCTGAAACTAGGAGTCCAAATTGAACTCCGTCAGTTTTCACAAGTCACAATCATCGCCTTGGACGTATTGGAAAAAATCAGAGACCAATTAGACTAATATTTCTAATTTTTACTCCCAAACCTATGTTCTTAATTTTTAAACTAAACTAACTTGATTAATGTGAATTTGAGTGTCGAGCTCAAACCGGGAGTCGGAATTAAACTCCGTTAGTTTTCACAAGTCATAATCATTGCCTTCGTCATGTTGGAAAAAACTGGAGGCCAATCGGATTAGTATTTATAATTTTGGACCCCCGAACCTAGCTAAGTTCTTTCTTTTTAAACAAAACAAACTAAACTAACTTGCTTAATGTGAATTTGAGCGTCGAGCTCAAACCGAGAGTCCAAATGAACTCTGTCAGTTTCCACAAGACATAATCATCGCCCTGGCCGTGCTGGAAAATTTTGGAGGCCAATCGAATTAGTATTTCTAATTTTGGCAAAGTTCTTCATTTTTAACTAAACTAATCTGTTTATTGTGAATTTGAGCGTCGAGCATAAATCGGGAGTCGGAATTGAACTCCATTAGTTTTCACAAGTCACAATCATCGCCTTGCCAATGCTGGAACAACCGGAGGGCAATCAGATTAGTATTTCTAATTTTGGACCCCCAAACCTAGCTAAGTTCTTCCTTTTTAAACAAAACAAACAAAACTAACTTGCTTAATGTGAATTTGAGCATCGAACTTAAACCGGAAGTGCAAATTGAACTTCGTCAGTTTCCACAAGTCACAATCAATACCTTGGCTGTGCTGCAAATAACCAGAGGCCAATCGGATTAGTATTTCTGATTTTGGACCCCGAAACCATTGTTCTTCATTTTTAAACTAAACAAACTTCCTTAATGTGAATTTGAGCGTCGAGCTCAAACCGGAGTCAGAATTGAACTCCGTCAGTTTTCACAAGTCACAATCAACGCCCTGGACGTGCTGGAACAAACCGAAGGCCAATCGGATTAGTATTTCTAATTTTGGACCCTCAAACCTTACTATGTTCTTCCTTTTTAAACAAAAAAAACCAAGCTAACTTGCTTAATGTGAATTGAGCGTCGAGCTCAAACTGAGAGTCCAAATGAACTCCGTCAGTTTTCATAAGTCACAATCATCGCTCTTGCCGTGCTGGAAAAAATCGAAGTCCAATCGGATTAGTATTTCTAATTTTGACCCTCAAACCTAAGTTCTTCATTTTTAAACTAAACTAACTTGTTTAATGTGAATTGGAGCGTTGAGCTCAAACCGGGAGTCCGAATTGACTCCGTCATTGTCCACAAGTCACAATCATCTCCCCGACTGTGCTAGAACAATCAAGAGGCCAATCGTATTAGTATTTCTAATTTTGGACCCTAAAACTAGTTAAGTTCTTCCTTTTCAAACAAAACAAACTAAACTAACTTGTATAATGAGATTTGAGGGTCGAGCTCAACCGGGAGTCCAAATTGAAGTCCGTCAGTCTCTACAAGTCACAATTATCGCCCTAGCCATAGTGGCAAAAATCGAAGGCCAATCGGATTAGTATTTCTAATTTTGGACCCCCAAACCAAAGTTCTTCATTTTTAAACTAAACTAACTTGCTTAATGTGAATTGAGCGTCGAGCTTAAACCGGGAGTCAGAATTGAACTCTGTCAGTTTTTACAAGTCACAATCAACGCCCTGGCCGTGCTGGAACAAATCGGAGGCCAATTGAATTAGTATTTCTAATTTTGACCCTCAAACCTAGATAAATTCTTCCTTTTTAAACAAAACAAACTAAACTATCTTGGTTAATGTGAATTTGAGCGTCGAGTTAAAATCGGGAGTCCAAATTGAACTCTGTCAATTTCCACAAGTCACATTGATCGCCCCGACCGTGCTAGAGCAAACCGGAGGCCAATCGAATTAGTATTTCTATTTTTGAACCCACAAACCTAGCTAAGTTCTTCCTTTTTAAACAAAACAAACTAAACTTTGTTAATGTGAATTTGAGCGTCGAGCTCGAACCGGAAGTCCAAATTGAACTCCGTCAGTTCCCACAACCCACAATCATCGCCCTGGCCTTACTGCAAAAAACCAGAGGCCATTCGGATTAGTATTTCTAGTTGAGGACTCTCAAACCTAAGTTCTTCATTTTTAAACTAAATTAACTTGCTTAATGTGAATTTGAGCGTCGAGGTCAATTCGAGAGTCGGAATTGAACTCCGTCAGTTTTAACAAGTCACAATCATCACCATAGCCATGCTGGAACAAACTAGAGGCCAATCGGATTAGTATTTCTAATTTTGAACTGCTAAACCTAGCTAAGTTCTTCCTTTTTAAACAAAACAAATTAAACTAACTTGCTTAATGTGAATTTGAGCGTCGAGCTCAAACTGGGAGTGCAAATGAACTCCGTCAGTTTACACAAGTCACAATCATCACCCTAGTTGTGCTGGAAAAAATCGGAGGCCAATCGGATTATTACTTCTAATTTTGGACCCTCAAAGCTAAGTTGTTCTTTTTAAACTAAACTAACTTGTTTAATGCGAATTTGAGTGTTGAGCTCAAAACGGGAGTCAGAATTAAACTCCGTCAGTTTTCACAAGTCACAATCATCGCCCTGGCTGTGCTGGAACAAATCGGAGGCCAATCGGATTAGTATTTCCAATTTTGGACCCAAAAACCTAGCTCAGTTCATCCTTTTTAAACAAAACAAACTAAACTAACTTGCTTAATGTGAATTTAAGTGTCGAGCTCAAACCAGGAGTCCAATTGAACTATGTCAGTTTTCACAAGTCACAATCATCACCCTGGCCATGCTGAAAAAAATCGGAGGCCAATCGGATAAGTATTTCTAATTTTGGACCGTCTAACCTAAGCTCTTCATTTTTAAACTAAACTAACATGTTTAATGTGAATTTGAGCGTTGAGCTCAAACCGGGAGTCCGAACTGAACTCCGTCGCTTTCCGCAAGTCAAAATCCTCGCCCCGACCATGCTGGAACAACCAGAGGCCAATCAGATTAGTATTTCTAATTTTGGACCCCCAAACCTAGTAAGTTCTTCCTTTTTAAACAAAACAAACTAAACTAACTTGTTTAATGTGACTTTGAGCGTCGATCTCAAACCGGGAGTCCAAATTGAACTCCGTAAGTTTCCAGAAGTGACAATCACCGCCCTGACCGTACTGGTAAAAAACTAGAGGTCAATCGGATTAGTATTTCTAATTTTGGACCCCCAAACCTAGGTACTTCATTATAAACTAAACTATCTTGCTTATGTGAATTTGAGCGTCGAGCTCAAACCGAGAGCCGGAATTGAACTCCGTCAATTTTAACAAGTCACAATCATCGCCCTGGCTATGCTAGAATAAACTGGAGGCCAATCGGATTAGTATTTCTAATTTTGGACCCCCAAACCTAACTAAGTTCTTTCTTTTAAAACAAAACAAACTAAACTAACTTGTTTAGTATTTCTAATTTTGAACTGCTAAACCTAGCTAGGTTCTTCCTTTTTAAACAAAACAAATTAAACTAACTTGCTTAATGTGAATTTGAGCGTCGAGCTCAAACTGGGAGTGCAAATTGAACTCCGTCAGCTTACACAAGTCACAATCATCACCCTAGTTGTGCTGGAAAAAATCGGAGGCCAATCGGATTATTACTTCTAATTTTGGACCCTCAAACCTAAGTTGTTCTTTTTTAACTAACTAACTTGTTTAATGCGAATTTGAGTGTTGAGCTCAAACTGGGAGTCAGAATTAAACTCCGTATGTTTTCATAAGTCACAATCATCTCCCTGGCCGTACTGGAAAAAACTTGTGGCCAATCAGATTAGTATTTCTAATTTTGGACCCCCAACCTCAGTTCTTCTTTTTTATACTAAACTTACTAGCTTAATGTGAATTTGAGCATCGAGCTCAAATCGGGAGTCAGAATTGAACTCCGCAGCTTTCACAAGTCACAATCATCACCATGGCCGTACTGGAACAAACCGGAGGCCAATCAGATTAGATTTCTAATTTTGGTCCCCCAAACCTAGCTAAGTTCTTCCTTTTAAAACAAAACAAACTAAACTAAGTTGCTTAATTTGAATTTGAGTGTCGAGCTCAAACCGGGAGTCCAAATTGAACTCCGTCAGTTTCCACAAGTCACAATCATCACCTTGGCCGTGCTGGAAAAAACTGGTGGCAAATCGGATTAGTATTTCTAATTTTGGACCCTCAAACCTAAGTTCTTCATTTTAAACTAAACTAACTTTTTAATGTGAATTTGAGCATCGAGCTCAAACAGGGAGTCCGAATTGAACTCTGTCATTTTCCTCAAGTCACAATCATCGCTCGTACGTGCTAGAACAAACCGGAGGCTAATCGGATTAGTATTTGTCATTTTGGACCCCCAAACCTAGCTTAGTTCTTTCTTTTTAAACAAAACAAACTAAACTAACTTGTTTAATGTAAATTTGAGAGTCGAGCTCAAACCGGAGTCCAAATTGAACTCCGTCAGTTTCCACAAGTCACAATCATCGCCATGGTCGTACTGGAAAAATCGGAGACCAATCGGATTAGTATTTATAAATTTGGAATCTCAAACCCAAGTTCTTCATTTTCAAACTAAACTAACTTTCTTAATGTGAATTTGAGCGTCGAGTTCAAACCGAGAGTCGGAATTAAACGCCGTAGTTTTCACAAGTCACAATCATCGCCTTGGCCATGCTGAACAAACCGGAGGCCAATCAGATTAGTATTTCTAATTTTGGACCCCCAAACATAGCTAAGTTCTTTCTTTTTAAACAAAACAAACTAAACTAACTTGCTTAATGTGAATTTAAGCGTTGAGCTCAAACCGAGAGTCCAAATTGAACTCCGTCAGTTTTCACAAGTCATAATCATCACCCTGGCCGTGCTGGAAAAATTTTGGAGGCCAATCGAATTAGTATTTCTAATTTTGGCAAAGTTCCTCATTTAAAACTAAATTAACTTGTTTATTGTGAATTTGAGCGTCGAGCATAAATCGAGAGTCGGAATTGAACTCCATTAATTTTCACAAGTCACAATCATCGCCCTGGCCATGCTGGAATAATCGGACTAATCAGATTAGTATTTCTAATTTTGGACCCCCAAACCTAGCTAAATTCTTCCTTTTAAACAAAACAAACTAAACTAACTTGCTTAATGTGAATTTGAGCGTCAAGCTCAAACCGGGAGCCAAATTGAACTCTGTCAATTTCCACAAGTCACAATCATCGTCCTTGCCGTGCTGGAAAAATCAGAGGCAAATCGGATTATTATTTCTAATTTTGGACCATCAAACCTAAGTTCTTCATTTTTAAACTAAACTAACTTGCTTAATGTGAATTTGAGCGTCGAGGTCAAATCGGGAGTCAGAATTGAAGTCCGTCAATTTTCACAAGTCACAATCATCGCCATGGCCATGCTGGAAAAAACTGGAGGCCAATCGGATTAGTATTTCTAATTTTGGACCCCTAAACCTAGCTAAGTTCTTTCTTTTTAAACAAAACAAACTAAACTTGTTGCCCAGTTAGGTAGCCGAGAGGGGGTGAATGGGTCTTTTAAATTTATCAATTAATACCTATTTACTAAAAACGTTCACAAAGAAATACACTTTGAAGATTGTTAGTATTAGTAAAGAGAAACAACAAACACATGAAGACAATCACACAACACAAGATGTATCCTGGTTCGGACCTCCTCTCCACAGGAGTCCTACGTCCAGTCCCTGAGCAACAACTCAGAATTTCACTAACTAGGGTACAATCCCCCTATGGACACTACAACACCCAGCTCAGCTGGTCTTCTCTGCTCAGCCTGAAGAGGAACAACACCGTGGATACCCCACCAGGTCTTCCTTCACACCAGAAGGGCTCACACATGTTGGGTTCTTTCATTCTATTGTTTATGACAACATGTTTTGATGATGAACATTCATAATTGAGGTTTAATACATTGCATCTTCAAGCAAGCACCATGATGGAATACTTGATCTTCTATGTATACATAATATCTTACTATACATGTTTGATCATGTAGGTATGAGTGCATGCAACAAAGATATACTAAAACAAGAGAAAAAGATCAGATACATTCATGAAGACAGTCACCTGTCGACAGCCCTTCAGATCCTGTCGACAGATGTGAACAGATAGACAAGACAAAGCTCAAGAAACAGCTACCTGTCGATAGACCCCATGTACCTGTCGACAGCCACCTACAGACAGAGCTCAGGAATGTGTAATTATGTTGCTACCTGTCGACAGATGCAAGTCGACTGTCGATAGGTAAGTACAGAAATCTGCTACCCGCAAAACCTGACTTCTGGCATTTGCAAAACTGTAGCTGCCTGTCGACAGATGCACCAGACCTATCGACAGACAAAGGAGATCTTCAGACACAGAAAGTTTCCAAGTTGTCGTAGATGGTGTTTCTCTCTACCATGACTCTCCATATGTAAACACCACTATATAAGCAAATTTTGTCAAGTGGATCTCGAACAGAAGCACCACTACCAAAAACCCTAAAGCAATCCAAGAACCAGAGGTGCTGCTACTATCTCTGCTTCGATCTGCTGTTCAGAGAATGAGAGATTTGTTGATCCAGCAGTACTGAAGTCTGAACGTCATGGATTCAAGCATCTTCCTCAGTTGTGATCATCAAGACGAAGCTTGAAGTCCAGCCAGACGTTCACGAGAAGAGTTCTTCATTCAGGATTTGTTCTACAATTCTAAACTCTCTCTGTTTCCGTTTCTTCTGAACCGTGTGTGTGTTGTTTTGTGTCTCAAGCAGTCCTTGTGCTTGATTCACGTGTGTGAGTTGATCTGATCATGGTTGCACATCAGATAACTCGTGTGTGTGAGTTGTAGTTTCCAAATTAGCTCATAAGCAGGTGATTTTGCATGTGTGTGTGGCCCGTGGATGTAGGATACACAAGTTGTGTACTCCGAACCACATAAAATCTGCGTGTCTTGTGGTTTGCACGAATTTGCGTTAGATGCTTGATAGGCACGTTGTATTTGCACACACTTGATAGTTCGTCAATCTAATTGTCATCAAGTCACACACATCCACACATAGTTAAACTCTACTCTTATCATTACAACCTGTGTCTCTGCGAAAAGAAGGTGATAAGAATTTTAATTGGTAGTAATCTATTCAACCCCCCTTCTAGATTACCATATTTTGAATTCCTCAAACCTTTCAATTGGTATCAGAGCCGAGTTTCTCCGATTTACTGTCTTACTTGTTTGATCTTACGATTAGAGATTCACGGTCTAATGGAATCTAGCAAGGGATTCATGGCCGAGGGTCACTCAGTGACCAGGCCACCATTTTTGATGGAACTAACTACCCTTACTGTAAAAATTGTATGCAGGTGTTGCTGAGAGCACAGAACTACGAGCTGTGGAAAATAGTCCACAAAAGCGAATATTCCCTTCCTGAGGACGAGAGTACCTGGACCAAGGACCAAATCGCGAAGGGGACACTCAACTAGAGCACCATCAACATGATGCAGTGCGCGGTCCATCCCAACGAATACTCGGAGTTTTCCACGTGCCATCAGCAAAAGAGATGTAGGACAAACTCGAGCTAATTTATGAAGGTACGTCCGAGGTAAGGAAAACTAAAGCAAGCATGTTGGTTTCCGAATATGAAATGTTTAAAATGAACTCTACTGAAACCATCTCTAACATGTTTGTGAGATTCATGTTGATCATTAATGGCTTGAAAGGTCTGAAAAAGGAATACTCAGAAAGTGATTTGGGGAGGAAGATTCTTCGTCCTCTTCCATCCTCATGGAACACCAAAGCCATTGTCATTGAGGATTCCAAGACCTTTCAAAATGAAATTGGATGAACTCATTGGCTCATTGATGACCTATGAAATCAACATGAAAAGAAAGGAAACTGAAGAAAATCCTAGGAAGCCACTTGCCTTGAAGGCTTCCAGGAAAAATTCCTCAACTTCCAAAAAGGAGGTCATTCAGGAAAGTGATGAGTTTGAATCGTCTAGTGAGAGTGAAAATGACGAAATGGCCTTGCCCACTAGGCAATTCAAAAAATTCCTGAAATACAAGAGGAAAGGTACAGGTAACTCTAAACCTTTCCAAAAGAAAGAATTTTCCATAATTTGATACTAACAAAAAATCTGAGATTGTCTGTTACGAGTGCAAGAAGCAAGGGCACATGAGAGGAGAGTGCCCCGAGCTCAAGAAGAAGCTGAAAAGGGACAAGTTCACGTTCAAGAAAGCCAAGGCAATGCTGGCCACTTGGAGCAATGAAGACGAGGACGAAAACAGTCATGCTACGTCTGGAGATGATGAAGTCCACTGTCTCATGGCGAGAAGTGAGGACTCAAATGAGGTAAACTCTTCCTTGGAAAGCTATTCAGTTGATGAATGGGAAGAGGCTTATACTGTTTTGTTTGAATAATTTTGTGAACTTAAATTTGAAAACAACGCACTCAAAAAGAAAGTTAACTCTCTTACTAACAACACACAAAATGATGAACAAGTTGCATCATTAATAAAGACATTGAAATGATGAGGATTGATGAGGAAGCTCACCATGAGGAGATGGACAGCCTGAAACATAAACTCCAAGAGGTTCAAAAGAAAAAAGATGATTTAATGAACTCCTTTGAAACTCTTCAAGTGAGCATGATAAACTGAAAGAAAAATTGGAAAAGACTGAAGAAAATCTAAAGGGCAAATCTGAAGACTAAAGAATCGTTACGAAAGCAAGTCGTTACGATGACTAAAGGAATCGTTACGAAGGCAAGTCGTTACGATAATGATTTCTTTTGAATTCAAACGATGTTTCATTCTATGAAGAAATCGATAAGGCACTTATGAAACGGTTATGAAGAAATTGTTACAGTTTTACTGTAATCGTTATGATCTATAAAAGAAACTGATGTGTACTTAGACAAATATGATGTTGTAGATACAATGTAGAGATGCTTACATGTTTTGGCTTATTTTCCTTTGGTATCAATTCCTGTGCTTAAGACTTGTAGAAAATAGGTTAGTGACCTTTAATTGAAGGTTTGATAATTATCACAATTATATGGTTTTGTTAATCACCAAAATAGAAATGTAATTACTTTTAATTACATGGGGATAGCCTGTTCATCAATCTCCCCCTTTTTGGTGATGACAAAACTTTAACAAATTATCAAACTTTAGCTAATAACACAGATAAATAGATCTCCATATGTATTTCAGAGCTGCAATAATTCTCGCCTTTTTTGTCATTAGCAAAAAAATGCAAGGAAAAGACAAAGAAGAAGAGAAAACAACTGAATGAGACATGAAATACTATTTGTATTCATTCATTCTGGGAAGGTACATGGAGATAAAAGGCATGAGAGAGGAGGGAGGCAAAATGAGAAATGATTTCCAATGCATGTTCTTCCTGCTTTTCAAAAACTTGACGAAATACACTAGGGGCAAGAGTGTACTTGGGTCCCATGGAGGGAGCCATTCTCTTCAAATGGAGAGCCAACTGCTCATCAAGGAGATTGGCATAGGCTTCTTTACTAATGGAGATTCTTTTGAAGGATACTAATCCAAAACTGGATCGAGCAAGAAATTGATCAACTGAAATGGGATAGAAGTTCTGCTTGGCCTTCAGCTCTTGACAAAGGGCTACATAGACTTTATATCTCTCAACCCAAATCCGGAAGGGATCCTGGACTAGGTGAATAGAGTTCATGTCTAAAAATGTAGCTGCAGAACTGGAGAGTGACCTTCCCTGGCCTGGGATTCATTAAAATCTGACAGCTGCTGAGCAGAGGGGGGTAAAATCTGGCCCAGTCTGAGGGTGTCAACCTCTCACATTCTGACAGATAGGAGCTAGAACCTCAGCACTGACATGGCCTCGGTGCTATTCTCTGAGTAGAAATCTATGAAATGCCACTTGGAATCCCTTCTGTACCTTGATTCTGCCCATTACTCTGGCAAAACATTCAAAGATGATAGACCCAATAAAGAGTCCATGACCAGTGAGTGAATAGGTGGAAGCAAGATTTCCTCTGGCACCAGAAGGGTGGCAAAGTCTACATGGACAATTCAGTGTGGGCGTCAGCTGAACCAAGTGCATTTATGGCCCGCTTAAATTGGCTGAATTGGACCTCAGGGAGTCGATGGACATATCTATAGTTGTTGAAGAGTGGAAATGCCTGGCCATCTTGATCTCCTTCTGAATGAATGGGGCCCAACAATTCTTGTGATGAATTGGGAACCATTCTGAGAGAGTCAGGGAATGGTCCCTTGGAGGGAATCTAGCAGACTTAGCCAGAAGAAATTGTTGTACAGCTCTATGTGCCCCCTAGCCCATTGCTCTTCAGTCTTGGAATGAGCAATAGAGAAGATTTTGGATTTTTTTGATTTGGTTAGAGAGGTATAGGGTAGAATAACATTCAAGTGGTCTGAAAGGTTAAGAAAATGAAGGTTGATAAGTAGCAAAAACAACCTTATGAAGATATTCTCTGTACAGAGGTTTATTTCTGTTGTCTCTTGAGAGAGAAACTACAGAGGGGGATAGCGAGGTTCAGATGAAAGAGAGGAGAATTTCCTCTTCTTAGGAGCAGAACTAGAAGATTCTGCCCTATGGATATGATCCCCAACCTTCAGTATAGATCGGAGGATGACTTCTTCAAACTCATCCTTGACTTTCCCAAGATAGGGAGATTCAAGTTGAGTACCCTCAGGAATTATAGTAATGAAAGAGGGTGGAGGAGAAGGATGTAAAAGAGAGTGTGAGGTAGTAGGTGGATATCTGGTGTCTGAGGATGGTGTACCAGAAGAAGGGAGGGCTCCAGCTGATGATGATACTGAGGAACCTCAAAAACAGGTGGAGGTGGAGAAATGGGTGTTGAAGATGCAGGAGATTAAGTGGATTGTGAAGAAAAGGTGTAGGTGATGAGATGGTTCTGGGTTGTGGTTTCTTGAAGGTTTGAGGTGTAGGTGGAGCTATGGATGATGAAGGTGGTGATGGAGGTACTAGGGTCTGAGTGGAGGAAGGAGCTGGGGCTTAGGAGCTACAACTTCTTCTTCTTCAGCTACTTGCTGCACAGATTCTGACTGCAATGCCCTGATGGACCTGACACCTTCTCAGCTAGCCCTGAAGGCCCTGCACTTGCTCAACGCCCTGATGGCCCTGAACCATTGACCTCTGCTTATGAACTAGCTGTTGCCTGCCCTAATGGGCCTGCCCATACTCATGGCCCGATGGCCTTGGAACATCTTCTTCACTTCTTTGAGCAGTAGGAGGTGGAGGAGGAGCAGGAGCTTGGGATTCCAACTACCTTCAAAATCATAGAAAACATTGTCTTCATGCTTCCTAACTCCTTATTGAACACCTTAAACTTCTTTTATTTGAGACAACTCTTTGGATGTGGATGCCTGGCTCATGAAAATAGAGTTTACATCAGACTAAACTGAGCACAGGATCTCCCCTTGAGCATCCAGTCTTTCTATGACATGCTTCAATTGATAATGACTCTTTGCCTCATCTGTCTCTGATAAGGAGTGTCAGTAGGAGATGGACATCTGGAACTTCTGCTGCTTTCCCTTTCTCTGGGCCTTGTCCATTGGAGGCTGCTGATCTTGGTCATCCTCAGAATCTGAGGAATTGGCAGTCTCACCTTCTCTAAACTGGTTCTCTGGGGGATTTTCATTTCCCTCCCCTGAGTCTCACTGCCCTTCTCAACTTCAGCTTCTTCTTCAGCATGCACACTTTCCATGGGAACTTCAGTTTGTGCTGCTGCTGCTGCTTCTTCTTCTTGAACTGGGAGACTTCTGAATGAATTTCAGTGTGGCCTGATGCCACAACACTGACTCCCTGGATTCCTCTGCCACTGACTGCTCCCCTCAATGGGAGCATCTTCCATTACAACATCCTCTTGAATTGGATTTTCTCCTGCTGGCTTGGAGCTCTTCCAAAACTAATCTTCTGTGTGGACCTCTGCCATAGATTTTGCTATACTTGGCTCATGTGCAACTGGCTCCCTGAGAGATGGAGTCCAGCGCATCCCTAAGTAGACTGCCTACTGGGAAGATGGAAGAGGAACCTATGAGAATTGCCAAAAGGCTCAATATGCTCAAGAGGGATGTCCCAATTCTTCTGCTGCTGCTTCTTCTTCTACTGCTGGCACTGCTGCTGCTGGCACTTCTTTTGAAACCGATGGAATAATTGGAACAATTTCAAGATCTACTGCTGCTGCTGCTGCCTCAGATACTGCCTCAGATAATGCTTCTGGTTCTAGGTCATCTTGGGCTTCACCAAGGATGGTTTCACCTCAACTGCACCAGTCTTGGACCACACACCATTCACTACAGAAAATCCACTTTTTCTTAAATTTCTGGACCTAATAGCTTGGCCCATCTTTTCAGACATCACCAACTACACTTATGCCGAAATGATGAAAGATTTTGGTCAGGAGATGGGCATATGGTAGTGAGAAGTTCAATTTGCTTTTTATATCCCACACTTGAGATCTTGCAAATTCATTCTCTTAATAATGAGTTCTGCAGTATTAATTTCCTGATTTGGATAGCCCAGTACATCAGGTCTGAATCATCCATCGTGCATGAGGAGAAAGTTGCACTCCTTGGCACAATGATCTAAAAATTATAAAATTCAGTAATCTGTTAAGGCACTAAGTTGGTTAATATCCATCTTCCCTCCTTCAGCTTGAACTCTGGACCTATTATCCCCAAACCCTTGACCTTAGTGTCCACAGAGTGGACTCCACTTCGACCAGAGTTAGAGACTTTAAACAAAGATGCTAACAGATCCCTGGTGATTGTGATTTGGTTCCCTTGACCATAGAAGTCAGGGTCCCATCCTCTTCTATCTTCAGACAGACATAGAAAGCCTTGACAAGATCTGGATAACTTACATAAGAAAGGGTTGCAATCTTCGTCCATTTCAGCCTCTGTAGAGCTTCAACCAAACTGCATTCGTTCATCTCCAAGTCTGCTAAATCCACTGCCTTGTGCCCGCAAAGCTTTGCCTTGACTGAAGCGAACCTGCTTGCTCTTCTGCGGTGAGGAAAGCAGCTTCGTACCCCCAACACTGCCGAAAACAGTTGAAGAGGCCATGGAATCAAGCAGGAAAGGTTCTGGAGGTTTGGAAGGGTGGTTGAGGGAGAAGCCCTCAAGAAATTTCTGGCGGAGAGGTTGAATGCTTCAAATCGGAGAGAAGTCGATGCCGGGGACGAAGGGTTATCGCCTCAGACAAACAAAAGGATGAAAGCGATAAGAAGGGGGACAAATCGATCCCACACAGATTAGATTTATGAAATAGAGGATAAATGCCCTTTTGAAGAGGTGCGCCTTTATTGGCAGAAAACAACAAAACTCGGTTTGAAAGAAATAAGGAATTACACAAAAGAACCGACATGAGCATTTAAACATGAGATAAATGTGAATAATTGAGATATTTTGCTCACTTCAAGGAGAATAATTATTACACTCTGAAATTTAATATTTAGTTTAACAGATAAATCTTTCAATTTACACATGCTAATTCCCTTCTGAGAGAAGTAAACCTCTCTTCAGGTAAGACTTTTGTGAAGATATCTGTTAACTAATTATTTGTATCAATAAAAGAAATTTCAATATTGCCATTAGCTACATGATCACGAATAAAATGATATCTAACCTCAATGTGTTTGGTCTTGAATGCTGCACTGGATTTTGGTTAAGTTTATGGCACTGTGTGTAGTCACATAATAGTGGAATTGACTTGATGTGCATTCGTAGTCCTCAAGTTGTTGCTTATCCATAGGAGTTGTGTACACCAACTTCTAGCAGCCACGTACTCAGCTTCAGCTGTTGAGAGTGCTACTGAATTCTGCTTCTTGGAGGACAAGGATATCAAGCATCCTGCAAGAAATTGACAACAGCCACTGGTGCTTTTTCTATCTAGTTTGCATCCAGCATAGTCAGCATCAAAGTACCCTACTAAATTACTTCACATGATTTTGGATACTAGATACCTAGATCATGAGTTCTGATAAATATCTGAAAATTCTTTTAACACTAATTAAATGAGATTCTCTAGGGTCTGCTTGATATCTAGCACACATGCATACACTAAAGTATATCAGGTCTGCTGGCAGTTAAGTAAAGTAGATAACCTATCATACTCTTATAGATCTTCTGATCTACTTCTTACCATCTTTGTCACTGTCCATTCTTATTGAAGTGCTCATCGTGTTGACAGTGGCTTGGAATTTTCGAATCCAAACTTCTTCAAGAGCTCCTTGGTGTATTTGCTTGACAGATGTAGGTGCCATCTCCTCCTTGCTTGATTTGTAATCCAAAGAAGTAGTTCACCTCCCCATCATGCTACTCTCAAATTCTCCCTGCATAAGCTTCTCAAAGTACTTGCAAAGAGATTCATCAGTAGATCAAAAATTATGTCATCTACATAATTTGTACAAGTAGAATGTGCTTGACCTTTGACTTTATAAATAAAGTGCTATCTATTTGTCCTCTAGTGAAACCATGACCTAATAAAAAAGAACTAAGCCTTTCATACCAGGCTCTAGGTGCTTGCTTAAACCATATAATGCCTCATGAAGTTTAAAAATATGATTTGGAAATTCTGAATCGTCAAAACCCGGGGGTTGTTCTACATAAACTTCTTCTTTAATGAAACCATTTAAAAATACAGATTTGACATCCATTTGAAATAATTTCAAATCTAGAGCAGATGCATATGCAAGTAAAATCCTAATAGCCTCAAGTCTAGCTACAGGTGCATAGGTTTCATCGAAATCTATGCCTTCCTCTTGGGAATAGCCTTGAGCTACCAACTTAGCCTTGTTTCTTAAGATCACACCAGCTTCATCCAGTTTATTTCTGAACACCCATTTGGTGTCAATAACTCGATGACCTGATGGTCTAGGAACAAGTGACCATACATGGTTCTCTTGAATTGATTCAGTTCATCTGCATGGCTAGAATCAAAGACTCATCAGTAAGAGCTTCATTGACTATCCTAGGCTCTATTTGAGAAACAAATGCTGGTAATCACAAGGGATTACATTACCTCTTCTTCTTACCCCTACAGATGAATCACTAATAATATTTTCAGGTGGGTGATCTTTCTTGTATCTCTACTCCTTTGGAAGATTTTCATGTTCAATGTGTTTTCTACAAGTTTCCAGAGGGGGATCTTCCTTGTCCTCAATTGATGTGTCTTTAATTCTTAGACAAGTCATCTGCATCATCAATGTCGCTCTTGCTTCCTTTCTCAAGGAAGGGTTAGTTTCATCAAAAAATATGTACAGACTGTTCAATCAATAAGGTGCATTTATTAAACACTCTAGAACCTTTAGGTTTAGTAGCATACCCCATGAAGATGCCTTCATCTGATTTGGCATCCACCTACCAATGTCTCTTTTGCCGTTGTTGTGAATGAAGCATGGACATCCAAAGGTTCTGAAGTGACTGATCTTTGGCTTCTTTCCTTGACAACTCATATGCAGTCTTCTTCAAGATGGGTCTGATCATTACTCTATTAATGATATAGCTTGTTGTGTTCACTGCTTCAGCCCAGAAATACCTTGGTAAATCATATTCTGACAGCATTGTTCTTGCCATATCCATAAGGTTCTATTCTTCCTCTCAGCAACTCCTTTTGCTGTGGTGTCCTTGGTGCTAGAAGTTATGCTCAATACCTTGGTCATCACAGAATTTTGCAAATTTTTCATTTTGAAAGTCTCCTCCATGATCTGACCGGATTCCAACAATGCAAAACTTCTTGTCTTTCTGTACTCTTCTACTGAAGCTTACAAAACTATCAAAGGTATCATCTTTATGCTCCAAGAAGGAAACCCATGTGAATCTGGAATAATCATCCACAATACAAATCCAAAATTCTTTCCTCCAAGACTAGTGGTCCTCATTGGCCCGAATAAATCCATGTGAAGGAGTTCTAAGGGTTTAGAGATGGTTACCACAGTCTTTGACTTGAAGGAACTCTTAGTGTGCTTCCTTTTGCACACGGTCTGTAGATACCATCCAATTTATTACTGACCTTTGGCAGACCTTCCACAAGACTTCTCTTTCTGAGCTTATTCATGCCATCCAAAGTGCTGGCCCAATCTTATGTGCCACAGCTCAGTTGACTGCTCTTTGCTGGCCTAAACAACCGTCTTGATCCTTGAGTTCTTCAAGATAGAGCACATACAAGTTCTTTTCTCTGTTGCTTGATGATTACTGCTCCATCCTTCAGATACTACACTTGGACTCTTGGAACTTGATCTGATGACCTTTGTCACAAGCTGGCTGATGCTTATGAGGTTGTCTTTAGCCCTTTGACGTACAGTACATCTTCAATAATGTTTTCCCTTTGTTGCTCACAGAACCACTGCCTATCACTGTTCCTTTTCATTATCTCCATAGGTGACTGTTCCTTCTTCAGCTTGGAGATAAGTGAACACTTCCTATTCCCTGACATATGCCTTCAGCACCCGCTGTCTAGGTACCACTTTGATGCTCGAAGGCTTCCTGAAAAGGAGACTGTAAACCACCCAAAAATTTAGTGATTTAAAAAATTTAGAAATAAAGGGGAATAAATAATTCCGCAATTATTGGAATGATAAAACATACGTACTATATCGTACGAGAGAAAACACATCAGAAAATCCGTAAAAATTATAATCAAAACAACAACCCCAAATATTGTCCCTAAGTGTTCCATGAAGGATTCGTGCAACGAAAAATCTGATTGGTCGAGTGTACGTCACACGTGAACAAGTTACCGAATTAGGAAACTAAGTCTGAAAAATTGTTAACACGGAAAAATAACCTACCATAATTAAATAAACATATTGGAGAGACTTCCACATCATGTATTAATGACCCATTAATAAGATTGGGCCAATGAAGCACATTTGGCCCAAGGATAAAAATTTGGACAAGAAAATACCCAAAAATTTGTGTATGTAATTATGCAGTGATTAGGGAGGGTAGATTAGGGTTAAAATTAGTGGTAATGGCCATGCATGAAACCCAAATCGTGGACAACTCTGTATGACACCTTCCCATGGTGTAGCTACCTCCTTGGGTGAGAAAATCCCAGATTTTGGAAAGTAGAAAGCAGAATTCGCAGCCCCTTTCCTAGTCCCATTAGGACATGTAAATACACCCTAAATCTATAAGAACTCGTCACTAAACTCTTGGGGAAGTTTGGCAACGAGTTGGGGTAGTTTGGAGGTGGGCTAGGGCTTCAGAGGAGGAGGAGAAGGCTGGGAACCGGAGTTTCATCCCTCTTCATCCTCTGCTGCGTCCAGAACGTCGACTGGTCTTAGATCTTCATAAAAGTAGTGTTATTGGGCCAAGATTAAAGAAAGCCTATACCATCTTGTAGAGCTTTGAGTCTATGTTCATTTGCACTTGATTGCCCAATTTTTATGGAGCATACATGGAGTATTAGTCGTTTTCCCTAAGTCGTGCATAGTTAGGGTTTTTCCCGTTCTTCTCATTATGCATGTGATTTGATACTGCATTAGACTAAACTTCTTTCATGAAAGTTATCTACTCATAGTCCCACATCTTTCATGTTTAAGTTTTATCTAAATGTCATTATTTAGAGAGTTACAAACGTGGTAAGTGAATTGCTGCATGAGATGTGTTTTCGTGTTACACATGACCTTTAGGTTCTTCATATATTTCTCGTGATTCAAGACTGAATTAGATCAAACCCCCATCATCAAAGCTCTTCTACTAGTTGTCCTCGTCATGTTGTGTGTTGAACATTTTGTCTAAATGTCATTAGTTAGAGAGTTATAGTGTGGTAAGAGGGTTGCAGCATGAAACTGCATCTGCAGATTTCACTTGTCTTCTACGTTTGAGTTTGACTTGATTAAAGACTATCAAACCCTCATTATTTTTCTAATTCCGATTTACTGGAAGCACCTTTTCATGTCTAGATTAGTTTTAAACTAGTTTCGTTATTTTTCATGCACTGTACAATTTGTTCTCAATTTTGAAGCACCATGTGTCATATAAGGCATTCTGGACCGTAATCCAAGAACTTGTCCTTTCTCTCTGTCGGATTCAGCGCAGACCTTGTGAACGCGATGGCCCGATAGGCCACGTTCAGAGGTCTCGTAGCGACAGTACACCCGTCGCGTTCCGATCACGACAAATCGCCCGTCGCTATCTAGCTGCCTGATCTGACTGTTCTGTCGTGATCTTCACATGCCATTGTCGCGTTCTGTTCCCGACCCGTCGCGACCCTCATTGGGGTCTGTCGCACTTGTCCACGGGTCTGATAGCCCTGTCGCCTTCTACATATGTACCCGTCGTGATCTGCCTGCCTGATCTGACAAGCCTGTCGCGATCCTTACAAGGCACTGTCACTTTCTGATCTGACCCCGTCCCTGCCTTTACAAGTGACCGACGCGATCTCAGAATTTTACATGAACGACGTGTTTTCTTGCAAATCTTACCGTATATACCCGAGGTCTGTTTAACATGATATTTAGTGTGTAAATTCCATGTTTTGGGTCTGATGGTTACATGATGTCTACTAGCATGTGCATGATGTATATAGTATGCATGGACCTAAAAGTAATCACCCACCCAAAAAAAACGACGGTAATGATATGAATATCATTCTAATGTGTAATTGTGATTGACCTTATGTTCATTAGATTATCTTGTGATCTTACTTATTGTCAAGAATATGATATGAATGTGGGGATGAATACATGTTAGTATGGACTTGTTAGTGAAGTTATATCATGATTTGCATATGAGTTTCAATAGTTATATGCTTTCGGACGTTCAATTAATTATTTGTCAATTGCATACATGTTAGGAACAATTCGTGACTCGTCACTTACACATTTGCACGATTAGGCACACCCTTCTTGGGGAATCAAGAGCTCTCTGCCGGTCATTCTGAATCGGCAAGACTAGCGATCTTTTTCTTAAGACCTTCGTAAGTCTCCGCTCTCTATGGATTCCCACATAGAGGCCGAGCTTGTTGTACCCTGAAGTACCCGGAGATAGAAAGCACATGTTCCGCATACGATCTGTCATTAGTCATCCTCACGTCAAGACATTAATGAATTATGAAACATAAGAGACATCGTTATACTACCCATTTGTTCTCTTGAGCTTTTGTCATACATCGACTCTATGAATAATCATGTCTTTCTTACTATGACCTTGTCATTGAAACTTCGTGGCCATAATATGAATATGTTGTTCGGCACAATATGGGACTTCGGTCCATTGACCAATGCCTGTGTAATAGGGGCCCTGTCTGGTCCTGGGGAAGAGCGCCCCCACATACTTATTAACCGCGAGAGTATGGACTTGTGGTGCATGGCATGGCACTGATACTATATGCAAGATTTGTGTAAATGTTCCTCGTTTGATATGATATGATATGATAAGTTTGATATGATAAGTCTGATCACGTGAATACGTGATATCTGTGAATATGGCCAATTCATTTGATACGATTCTACTCTTGAAATATCTGTCCATTATATATGCAACTCGACATTTGATCTGATATGATATCCGTTCTACTCTGCTATTCAATCTGTAGTATGCATGCATTGTCATCATACATGTTCATATCTTGCCTATTTAAATGTTAATCATGTGTATACTAGTGCCCGCACAATATTGAGATGTAAATTCTACTGAGCTAGTTCGCTCACCCCTATCATCCTGTCCTTTTAGGTTAGTGATGAGGAACCAGAGGAGACTGATGGGTCAGGGCAAGAGTGATGAGCAACCGCTATATGAGGAGTTGATAGTCTAGGAATTGTATATTGAGTAGTCGATGTAATAGTGAAACATTTTTCATTGAATAATGGGCCCTTTGATTGGCTCGATTGATGTAAGGTTTTTAATAGTGAATGAATGGAATAAAGAGTACTTTGGATGACAATATTATGGCCTCAAATGTGTTGTTATGTTTAATTGGACTCTGCGTTATTCAACTGGATACGTCTATTTGTATCGTTCACGTCTCCTGGTATTTCTTCCGCTGCTAAATATGGGGGCGTGGACAGTTGGTATCAGAGCCTTAATCTTTAGGTCCATGGGAATAAGAACATAGAATGAATAGATCACACGAGTCAAAATCTGTCATACTTAATGTGAGTTAGGTAGAACCATTGGAATAGAAGTCACATGTGATATATTTAGTGATGACTTTATTATTATCTTGAAGGTACTTATTACCTCAATGGCCGCTGAACGTGCCCAGGCTAGGAACATGCAACAAACAATACAGAACTTGACTCAGGCTATCCTGCAAGCCACCCAGGGTGGTGGTAACCGTGGAGCCGGTGATCTCCATCGGAATTTTTGGAATATGGATCCACCTAGGTTTGAAGGGAGTACTGACCCAGATGTTTCTGACACACTGGGTTAAGGAAATGGAAAGGATATTCAGGGGTCATGCAATGCACGGACTAGAACAAAGTATTGCTAGCAACCTTCCAATTGGAAAAGGAGTCAGGGGCATGGTGGGAGTCAGTAGAAGCAACACTGAATGGCAGCAAACTAACATGGGCTCAGTTCATTGAGCAATTCAACACCAAGTACTTTATGAGAGAGTCCAAGAACGGGAAAGCAGCCAAATTGTGGCTTTGAAGCAGAGAGGGCTCAATGTGGCCGAGTATGAGGCCCAATTCTCTCGTTGTCCCGATATGCTGTTCACTGATTGGGACAGAAAGGATGAAGGCAAAACGCTTTCTGAATGGCTTGAGGCCCCAGTTCATCACTCAACTGGCGCCAATGGACATTCAAACCTATCCTGACATGGTAAAGAAGGCTAAGTTACTGGGAGATGCCACGGAGACCGCCGAAAGAATTAAGGGAAAATCTGTGAAAAGGGAGCAAGTGTCTTCTACAGAAGGTATCAGCCGACATTGGGAAGAAAAGGCCCAGCGGCGGAGTAGATGAACAGCTGATAAAAAACCAAAGGAGTTAGGTAAGCAGATAGTGGTGACAATGGGAGAAAGGTGCAAAACACTGTGAAAAGCTAGTCACCGGTCTGAACAATGCTGGAGAACGCAAGGGAGATGCATGCGCTGTGGTAGTCGTGACCACAGGATCTCAGACTGCCCAATGTTGAAAGAACGAGCCTCTCAGGACAAGCATTCGAATGGACAGAAGAGACAAGGCCCCTTGCAAGCTATTCAGAACTGAAGCTGCTAAAGAAGGAGGTATCGTGGAAGGTACACTTACTATTCTTCCCGACCCGCATATGTTCTATTTGATACGGGAGAAACACATTCCTTTATATCTCAAACATTGTTGATACCCTACCTGTGAAACCCGTCCCAAGGAAATTCGGAATAGTTGTGTCAAACCCGATTGGTCCTGGCAACAATCTTACAACACATATGACATCTATTGAAGTGTTGATTGAAACCCAAACCTACCAGCAAATTTAATATGCATGGACATGGAGGGGTATGATGTGATATACTGGGAGCAGACTGGATGTCTGAACATGGAGCTAGTATCAATTGTAGGAGAAGTCGGGTAACCTTTAGCCATTACCCAAAATTAGTGTTCACAGGAGATAGAAACCGCAGGAGATTGTCCCTTATCTCGGCATTACAAGCCAAGAGGATGTGAGGAAAGGTTGTATGGCCTTTCTTGCTGATGTTGTCATCACAAAGAAGGAAGTCAAAGTCGAGGGACATCCATGTTGTCAGTGAGTACGCTGACATTTTTCCAGAAGACTTGCCAGGGATTATTCCTGAGCGAGAGGCCGATTTTACCGTCGAGTTGGTCCCTGGAGCAGCACAGTATCTAGGGACCATATAGAATGTCCCCCACAGAACTGAAGGAATTAAAAGAGCAACTGATGGAACTGTTAGAGAAGGGATTCATCCGACAAGCACATCACCATGGGGTGCACCTATCCTCTTTGTCAAGAAGAAAGATGGGTCGATGAGGCTGTGTATACATTACAGACATCTAAACCAGTAACCATCAAGAACAATATCCTCTGCCAAGAATGATGAGTTGTTCGATCAATTATCTGGAGCTAAATACTTCTCTAAAATAGATCTCAGATCCAGCTATCACCAATTGAGGATCAAGGGAGAAGACATTCACAAGACAGCCTTCTAAAGCAGGTATGGGCATTATGAATTATTGTTATGCCTTTCGGACTAACAAATGCCCCTACAGTTTTCATGCAGTTGATGAATAGCATTATCGCCCATATCTTGATAAATGTGGTGGTATTCATCGATGATATATTGATCTATTCCAAGACAAAGGAAGAGCATGAGGAGCAATTGAGGATTTCATTACAGATTTTAAGGGGAATAAATTGTATGCCAAGCTAAGTAAATGTGAATTCTGGCTTGAGGAGGTATCCTTTTTACGAATGTGGTAACCAAGGATGGTATCGTGTGTGATCCATCAAAGGTTGAGGCTGTACTGAAATAGGAAAGACCAACAAGCGTCATAGAGATCAGGAGCTTTCTGGATTAGCAGGATATTATCGAAGGTTTATAAAGGATTCTCAAAGATTGTAGTGCCATTAACCAAGCTGACCTGGAAGGAAAATCCGTTTGTGTGGACGATGAATGTGAAGAAAGCTTTAACAACTTGAAGAAGTGTCTGACTACTGCTCCTGTCCTCGCCTTACCCACTGAAGAGGGAGGATTTGAAACTTATTCAGATGCTTCTGGAATAGGTCGGGATGCATCTAATGCAACAAGGGAAAGTAATAGCATATGCCTCAAGACAGTTGAAGATCCACGAAGTGAACTACCCGGTTCATGACCTGGAGTTAGTAGTTGTAGTATTCGCTTTGAAAATTGGAGGCATTATATCTATGGGTGAGCAATTTAAAGTCTTTTCTGACCACAAGAGTTTGAAATACTTATTCTCACATAAAGAGCTTAACATGAGACAAAGAAGGTAGTTAGAGTACCTTAAGGACTTTGACTTTTCCATTCAATATCACCCTGGGAAAGCCAATGTAGTGGCAGACGCTCTAAGTAGACAACCAGGAGCTATGCTAGCTAGTATGATGCTGGGTGAATGGAAGTTACTGAAGCAATTTGCAAGCTTGAACATAGACATGGGAAAGAAGGAAAAACAAGTAATGATTTCCAACCTCCAGATACAATCCGATCTACTGACCGAAATCAAGGAGAAACAGAGAGAGGATCCATTCTTAGTTGAGATCAAGGAGAACTAGAACAAAGACTTGGCTTTACTCTATCAGCTGAGGGAAGATTACTATTCCGAGGTAGAACATGTGTCCCTGATCATGGAGAACTCAAGAACAGATTATTAAATGAAGCTCACCAGTCCAAGTACACCATTCATCCTGGATCAACAAAGATGTACCAAGACTTAAAAAGGTCGTACTGGTGGCCAAACATGAAGAGGGTTGTGGCCGATCATGTGTCATACTGTTTAACATGCATGAAAGTCAAGGCCGAGCATTTCCGTACAGCTGGTGGACTGCTACCACTAGAAATCCCGGAATGGAAGTGGGATAGCATCGGTATGGACTTTGTCATGGGATTGCCCAAGACTAGAGGTGGTATAGATGCAATTGGGTAATAGTTGATCGATTGACTAAGTCAGCTCCCTTCTTGCCGATTAAGAGTACCTGGTCAGTGGATGTATTGGCTGCACTATATGTTAAGGAAGTAGTTAGATTGCATGGGGTTCCATCTAACATAATATCAGATCGGGACCCTAGATTTACTTTCACTTCTGGAAGGGTTACAAGCAGCAATGGGTACTAATCTAAACTTTAGTACTGCCTTCCATCCTCAGACTGATGGACAAACTAAAAAGACCAATCAAATTGTGGAAGATATGCTTCGTGCTCTGGTGCTAGATTTTAGAGGTCGATGGGATGATCAGTTGTACTGATGGAGTTTGCATATAACAACAGCTATCAGGCAAGTATCAAGATGGCACCGTTTGAAGCCTTATATGGCAGGAGTTGCAGACCACCCCTTTGTTGGGAAGAGGTTGGGGAGAACCAATGGGTTGGACCCGACTTAATTGAGGCGGCTGTCAGAAAGGTTCAATTGTCAGGGAACGTCTAAAGATAGCACAATCTAGGCAGAAGAGTTATGCAGACAAGAGAAGGAGAGAACTAGAATTTCAGCTTGGCGAACATGTTTTCTTGAAGGTCTCACCTTCAAGGGGAATTCAAAGATTTGGGATCAAAGGAAAGTTGAGTCCCAGATTCATCGGACCGTTTGAAATTCTGGAAAGGATTGGTGAGGTGGCGTATAGACTTGCACTACCTCCACAGCTGGCGAACGTGCATAATGTGTTCCACATATCCATGCTGAGGAAGTACTTATTCAATGCCGACCATGTAATCAACCATGAGGACTTGGAGATTCGGGAGGACCTGACTTATGACGAGAAGCCGATCAAACTGTTGGATCGGAAGATTCAACGACTCAGGAATCGTACCATACCTATGGTGAAGGTCCAATGGATTCGAGACGGAGTTACTAATGCTACCTGGGAAACAGAGGAAAGAATGAAGAAAAACCACCCAGAACTATTCTCAGGTACGAACTACACCATTATGTGTAAATTTGGGGACCAAATCTCTTAAGTGGGGGAGGATGTAACACCCCGAAAATTTAGTGATTTAAAAATTTTAGAATAAAGGGGATAAATAAATTCCACAATTATCGGAATGATTAAACTTACGTACTATTATCGTACGAGAGAAAACACATCGAAAAAAATCCGTAAAAATTATAAATCAACCACAAATATTGTCCCTAAGTGTTCCACGAAGGAATTCATTCAACGAAAAAATCTGATTGGTCGAGTGTACGTCACACGTGACCAAGTAACCGAATTAGGAAACTAAGTCGAAAAAATTGTTAACACGGAAAAATAACCCAACCATAAATAAATAAACATATTGGAGAGACTTCCAACACCATGTATTAATGACCCATTAACAAGATTGGGCCAATGAAGCACATTTGGCCCAAGGATAAAAATTTGGACATGAAAATACCCAGAAATTTGTGTATGTAATTATGTAGTGATTAGGGAGGGCAAATTAGGGTTAAAATTAGTGGTAATGGCCATGCATGGCAACCCAAATCGTGGCCAACCCTGTATGACACCTTCCTATGGTGTAGCTACCTCCCTGGTTGAGAAAATCCCAGATTTTGGAAAGTAGAAAGCAGAATTCGCAGCCCCTTTCCTAGTACCATTAGGACATGTAAATACACCCTAAATCTATAAGAACTCGTCACTAAAGGGAAGGTTTGGAAATGAGTTGGGGTCATTTGCAGGCGGGCTAGGGCTTCAGAGGAGGAGGAGAAAGGCTGTGAACTGGAGTTTCATCCCTCTTCATCCTCTGCTGCGTCCAGAACGTCGACTGGTCTTAGATCTTCATAAAAGTAGGTGTTCTCTGGCCAAGATTAAGAAATCCTATACCATCTTGTAGAGCTTTGAGTCTATGTTCATTTGCACTTGATTTGCCCAATTTTTATGGTGTATACATGGAGTATTAGTCGTTTTCCCTAAGTCGTGCACAGTTAGGGTTTTCCCGTTCTTCTCATTATGTACGTGATTTGCTACTGAATTAGACAAAACATCCATCATGAAAGTTATTCTACTCATAGTCGCAATCATCTTTCATGTTTAACGTTTTATCTAAATGTCATTAGTTAGATAGTTACAAACGTGGTAAGTAAATTGCTACATGAGATGTGTTTTCGGGTTACACATGACCTTTATGTTCTTCATATATTTCTGAGATTTGAGAGACTGAATTAGATCAAACCCCCTCATAAAAGCTCTTCTACTAATTGTTCTCGTCCTGTTGTGTGTTGAACATTTTGTCTAAATGTCATTAGTTAGAGAGTTATAAGTGTGGTAAGAGGGTTGCTGCATGAAACTACGTCTGCAGATTTCACTTGTCTTCTACGTTTGAGTTTGACTTGATTAAAGACTATCAAACCCTCATTATTTTTCTAAGTCCGATTTAATGGAAGCACCTTTGCATGTCTAGATTAGTTTAAAACCAGTTTCGTTATTTCATGCATTGTACAATCTGTTCTCTATTTTGAAGCACTATGTGTCAATATAAGGCAGTTCTGGACCGCAATCCAAGAACTTGTCCTTTCTATGTTAGATTCAGGTGCAGACCCTGTGAACGCGATGGCCCGATAGGCCACGTTCAGAGGTCTCATAGTGACAGTATACCCGTCGCGTTCCGATCATGACGAATCGCTCGTCGCTATCTAGCTGCCTGATCTGATTGTTCCGTCGCGATCTTCACATGCCATTGTCACGTTCTGTTCCCAACCTGTCGCGACCTCATTGGGGTCTGTCGTTACCCGTCCCCGGGTCTGATAGCCCTGTCGCCTTCTCCATATGTACCCATCTCGATCTGCCTGCCTGATCTGACAAGCCTGTCGCGATCTTACAAGGCACTGTCGCGTTCTGATCTTTACAAGTGACCGATGTGATCTCAGGATTTTTACATGAAGCCACGTGTTTTCATGCAAATCTTACCGTATATACCCGAGGTCTATTTAACATGATATTTAGTGTGTAAATTGCATGTTTTGGGTCTGATCGTTACATGATGTCTACTAGCATGTGCATGTGTTATATAGTATGCATGGACCTAAAAGTAACAACCATTGGAAAACGGTGATGAATGAATATGATTCTAATCTGTAATTATGATGACCTTAAGTTCATTGGATTATCTTGTGATCTTACTTATTGTCAAGAATATGATATGAATGTGGGGATGAATACATGTTAGTATGGACTTGTTAGTGAAGTTTCTATCATGATTTGCATATGAGTTTCAATAGTTATATGCTTTGGATGTTCAATTAATTATTGTCAATTGCATACATGTTAGGATCAATTCTAACTCGTCACTTACACATTTACACGATTAGGCACACCTTTGGGGAATCGAGAGCTCTCTGCCGGTGATTCCGAATCGGCAAGACTAGTGATCTTTTCCTTAAGACCTCCATAAGTCTTCGCTCTCTATGGATTCCCACATAGAGGCCGAGCTGGTTGTACCATGAAGTACCCGGGAGATAGAAAGCACATGTCCGCGTACGATCTGTCATTAGTCATCCTCACGTCAAGACATTAATGAATTATGAAACATAAGAGACATCGTTATACTGCCCATTTGTTCTCTTGAGCTTTTGTCATACATGACTCTATGAATAATCATGTCTTTCTTACTATGAGCTTGTCATGAAACTCCGTGGCCATAATATGAATATGTTTGTTCGACACAATATGGGACTTCGGTCCATTTGACCAATGCCTGTGCAATAGGGGCCCTGTCTGGTCCTGGGGAAGAGCGCCCCAACGTACTTATTAACTGCTGGAGTATGGACTTGTGGTGCGTGGCATGGCACTGATACTTAATGCAAGATTTGTGTGAATGTGCCTTCATTGATATGATGATATGATAAGTTTGATATGATAAGTGGAACGTGAATACGTGATGATATCTGGATATGGCCAATTCATTTGATACGATTCTACTCTTGAAATATCTGTCCATTGTATATGCGACTCGACATTTGATATGATATGATATCCGTTCTACTCTGCTATTCAATCTGTTAGTATTGCTTGCATTATCATCATATCATGTTCATATCTTGCCTATTTAAAATGTTAATCATGTATACTAGTGCCCACACAATATTGAGATGTAAATCCTACTGAGCTAGTTCGCTCACCCCTATCATCCTGCCCTTTTCAGGTAGTGATGAGGAACCAGAGGAGACTGATGGGTCAGGGCATGAGTGATGAGCAGCCACCATATGAGGAGTTGATAGTCTAGGAATAGTTATTTAAGTAGTCGATGTAATAGTGAAACATTTTTCATTTGAATAATGGGCCCTTTGATTGGCTCGATTGATGTAAGGTTTTTTATTAGTTGAATGAATGGAATAAAGAGTACTTTGGATGACAATATTATGACCTCAAATGTGTTGTTATGTTTAATTGTGACTCTGCGTTATTCAATTGTGATATGTCTATTTGTATCGTTCACGTCTCTCGGTATTTATTCCGCTGCTAAATATGGTGGCATGACAGTGACATTAAGTTTTAGGTACCCAAGTTCTTTTGGGTCCTTGTTGGTTAGTGTCAACAGTTTCCTTTTTAATTATCCATTTCTTATGTCTAGTTGGACATGTTATTTTTATATGCCCTAACTTATTGCAATGGCTACAGCAGGACGTTTTTGTTACTCTTTCAATATATTTGAAATTGACTTTGTATGATGTATTTGTTCGGGTGTAAACTTCGGTGTTGGATATATTCAGGTTGAATTATTGTTTCTTCATTTTCTGGTGTTGTATATCCTAAAACATGTTTCTTCTTTCCTGAACGTCTAGCACCTTTTAATATTAAGGAGTTCTTACCATTTGTAAATTTCTCCAATGTGCTTGACAGTTTGTCATTTTCTTCATTTAAAGTTTTATTTCTTTTCTCAGTTCATCTGAACTCTCTGTTTTTCTAATCTGATTATTTGTTTTTTTATCTTTTAGATCTTCACATAATAGTTCATTTCTTCTTTTAAGTTCAATATTTATTTTTCTAATTCTTCATTTCTGTTTTTAGATCTGAATTAGTGTTTTCTAAACATGCAGATTTTTCTTACTAACTTTTAACAGTTTTGTTACTTCCCTATATTTACAGATAATTCGTTGAAAGTTTATTCAAGATTATCAAAATCAGAATCATTGTAAGAATCAAAAGATGAATCAGAAGTTACCTTCTCTTCAGTGTTGCCATAAAAGCCAAGTTGGCTTCTTCTTCTTCACTGTTTGAGCTTGACTCACTGTCTGAGTCACTGCTGTTGCTCCATGCTACTGCCATAGCCTTTTCTTATGCCTCCTAAATTTCTTGGAGCTTTCTCTCTTTCTGAATTCAGGCTTCTTGAGCTTCGGACATTCTGCTTTGATATGTCCTGGCCTTTTGCACTCGTAGCATATGGGCTCGCCTTTTTCTGATCCTTTCCATCTGGTTTCTTGATTCCTTATTTTTCTTGAAGTGTCTTCTACTAGATTGGAACTTCTTTTTCTTGGCTAGAATGCACTGCAGTCTTCTTAATAGCATGGCTTCTTCATCTTCGCAATCATTTGAGCTTCATCTTCGGCTGATGACTCATCTGATCGGTCTTCTTCTGCTTTAAGAGCATTTGAATGTTTCTTTCTGCTTGAGGACTCTCCTAGTCTCTCCATATTTATCTCGTGGGCCATAAGGGACCCAATGAGCTTTTCCAAAGACATCCTCTTTAGATCATTAGCTTCCTCAAGGTTGTTACCTTGGGAGTCCATGTAGATGGAAGAGATCTAAGGATTTTCTTACCATATGTCAAATCTCTTAGGTCTTCCCAAGTCCTGCTAATCCATTCGTAATGTTTGTGAATCTACTGAACATTTGAGTTATGGACTCTCCTGGCTGCATCTGGAACCTCTCATATTGAGTTACCAGAATCTCATTCTGGTTTCTTAACCTTGTCCGTGCCATCATAAGTGATCTCAATTTTTCCCACATCTCCATTGCGGATTTGCAAGCTGATACTCTATTGAATTCTTCTTGCTGAGAGCACAACATAGAATGCTTTTAGCCTTACAGTTTAAAGAAATCTTCTTCCTGTCATCATCTGTCCACTGAGCCTTTTCGTTGGTGACTAGGAGATCGCTTTCTTCAACTATAGACCATATCTGATAGTCATGACCTTGTAGAAAATACTCCATTCTTGTTTTCCAGTAAGCATAGTCTTCTCCATCGACCAATGGTGGTCGGTTGACAGACTGACCTTCATTGTGACCTTGGGCTGTCATGGATCTTTACTCTTCAGATCGTTGGATCTTCTTCTTTGTCGAAGAGACTCGCTGATACCACTTGTTGCCCAGTTAGGTAGCCCAGAGGGAGGTTGAATGGGTCTCTAAAATTTATCAATTAATATCTGTTTACTAAAAACGATCATAAAGAAATACACTTTGAAGATTGTTAGTATTAGTAAAGAGAAACAACCAAACACATGAAGACAATCACACAACACAAGATGTATCCTAGTTCGGACTCCTCTCCACAGGAGTCCTACGTCCAGTCCCTGAGCAACAAATCAGGATTTCACTAACTAGGGTACAGTCCCCCTATGGACACTACAACACCCAGCTCAGTTGGTCGTCTCTTGTCAGCCTGAAGAGGAAAAACACCCGATACCCCACCAGGTCTTCCTTTACACTAGAAGGGCCCACACACACCTGGATACCACTAGGTCTTCTTCACACACGAAGGGTACAAGCACAGAAACAAGTAAGCAGGGATTAAGCCCCTAGATCAAGCTTTGACAAGCCAAGATCTGAAGCAAGGGACTGAGAGCAATGAGATCTACAAACAAAAGCTCACTCTCAGAACCAATCAAGCTCTCTTGAAAATCTACAAACAATGCGGAGAGCAAAAGCTAATCTAATGGAATGAGGCTTGGCTCTTTCTTAGAACTCGCAGAAGACTTGATGATCAGAGTGATTTTTATGACTATCATTCTGTGTATCTATATATTTTTTCTTCTGGAGCTCCTTTCTTCAATATAGCTTTAATTTGAAATATAGACATTGAAGTATCCGTTGCCTCTAGCTTTTGGTGGACGTTAGACTGAGTGGCACTTGGAAGCTTCCAATCAACAGTCCTTTATCCATTTGTGCATGCAAAGAGATAGGATCTTCTGAAGTGTCCTTTGGCTTCTACAAGGTCCAACGTTGTATGACGAATGTTGTCAGAGACCTGCATACATTAATGCTAAGGCAGTAGACAGCTAGGATGTCTCTTGTTGTCGGTCAACGTTGGTGTGAATATTCATCAAAATAGTAATGTGATTTTGATGTTCAAAAAGATGTATACGGAATAGACACGATAATAGATGATATCGACTGCATGCATGCAAAGATACGTTCAGTCTTCATTAAATGCACAGCTGACAGAAGAATATGTGCGAAGACTTTGACTATTCAACCGTTGAAGGATAAGTCATATGTCAAGTTGATTGATATGAAATCGATGCATTTATGACTTATGAAATCGTTATGCAAACAAACAGAAAATCATTGTGAGATATGAACGAATTGTTGTGATCATCAAGGAAATCATGATGATTACTTAAGAAGTCGATGCGCAAAGCAAATCGTTATGAGAACCAAAGAAATCGATGTGATTACTTAAGAAGTCGATGCACAAAGCAAATCGTTATAATATCTGAAGCAATCGTTGCGATAAGAAAATCGTTATGATCACTAAAGCAATCGTTATGATAGCAAATCATTAAGATCACTAAAGGAATCGTTACGAGAGCAAGTCATTACGATGACTAAAGGAATCGTTACAAGAGCAAGTCGTTACGATGACTAAAGGAATCATTATGAAAGCAAGTCGTTACGAAGACTAAAGGAATCGTTACGAAAGCAAGTCGTTACGATGACTAAGGAATCGTTACGAAAGCAAGTCGTACGATGACTAAGGAATCGTTACGAAGGTAAGTCATTACGATGAGTAAAGGAATCGTTACGAAAGCAAGTCGTTACGATGACTAAAGGAATCGTTACGAAAGCAAGTCCTTACGATGACTAAAGGAATCGTTACGAAGGCAAGTCGTTACGATAACGATTTCTTTTGAATTCAAACGATGTTTCATTCTATGAAGAAATCGATAAGGCACTTATGAAATGGTTATGAAGAAATCATTACAGTTCTACTGTAATCGTTATGATCTATAAAAGAAAGCGATGTGTACTTAGACAAAATGATGTTGTAGATACAATGTAGAGATGCTTACCTGTTTTAGCTTATTTTCCTTTGGTATTAATTCCTGTGCTTAAGACTTGTAGAAAATAGGTTAGTGACCTTTAATTGAGGGTTGATAATTATCACAATAATATGGTTTTATTAATCACCAAAATAGAAATGTAATTACTTTTAATTACATGGGGATAGACTGTTCATCAAAACTAACTTGCTTAATGTGAATTTGAGCGTCGTGCTCAAACGAGAGTCCAAAATGAACTCCGTCAGTTTTCACAAGTCACAATCATCGCTCTTGCTGTGCTGGAAAAAATCGAAGGCCAATCGGATAGTAGTATTTTAATTTTAGACCCTCAAACCTAAGTTCTTCATTTTTAAACTAAACTAACTTGTTTAATGTGAGTTGGAGCGTCGAGCTCAAACCGGGAGTCCGAATTGAACTCCGTCAGTGTCCACAAGTCACAATCATCGCCCCGACTATGTTAGAAAAATCAAGAGGCCAATCGTATTAGTATTTCTAATTTTGGACCCCTAAACCTAGCTATGTTCTTCCTTTTTAAACAAAACAAACTAAACTAACTTGTATAATTTGAATTTGAGCGTCGAGCTCAAACCGGGAGTCCAAATTGATGTACGTCAGTCTCCACAAGTCACAATCATCACCCTGGCCGTAGTGGAAAACATCAGAGGCCAATCGGATTAGTATTTCTAATTTTGGACCCACAAACCAATGTTCTTCATTTTTAAACTAAACTAACTTGCTTAATGTGAATTTGAGTGTCGAGCTCAAACTGGGAGTCAGAATTGAACTCCGTCAGTTTTTACAAGTCACAATCAACACCCTGGCCATGCTGGAACAAACCGACGGCCAATCGGAATAGTATTTCTAATTTTGGACCCTCAAACCTAGCTAATTTCTTCCTTTTTAACAAAACAAACTAAACTTTGTTAATGTGAATTTGAGCGTCGAGCTCAAACAGGAAATCCAAATTGAACTCCGTCAGTTTGCACAAGTCACAATCATCGCCTGGCCATACTAGAAAAAAACAGAGGCCAATCGGATTAGTGTTTCTAATTTTTGACCAACAAACCTAAGTTTTTCATTTTAAACTAAATTATCTTGCTTAATGTGAATTTGAGCGTCAACTCAAAAGGGACTTGGAATTAACTTCGTTAGTATTCACAAGTCACAATCATCGCCCTTGCCTTACAGGAACAAACCGGAGGCCATTGGATTAGTATTCCTAATTTTGGACCCCCAAACCTAGCTAAATTCATCCTTTTAAAATAAAACAAACTAAACTAACTTGCTTAATGTGAATTTGAGCGTCAAGCTCAAACCGGGAGTCCAAAATGAACTCCATCAATTTCACAAGTCACAATCATCGCCCTGGCCGTGCTGGAAAAAATCGGAGGCAAATCGGATTATTATTTTCTAATTTTGGACCATCAAACCTAAGTTCTTCATTTTTAAACTAAACTAACTTGCTTATGTGAATTTGAGCGTCGAGGTCAAATCAGGAGTGGAATTGAACTCCGCCAGTTTTCACAAGTCACAATCATCGCCATGGCCATGCTAGAAAAAAACCGGAGGCCAATCGGATTAGTATTTCTAATTTTGGACCCCCAAACCAAGCTAAGTTCTTCCTTTTTAAACAAAACAAACTAAACTAACTTACTTAATGTGAATTTGAGCGTCGAGCTCAAACTAAGAGTACAAATTGAACTCCGTCAGTTTACACAAGTCACAATCATCGCCTGGTATGCTGGAAAAAATCGGAGGCAATCGGATTATTACTTCTAATTTGGACCCTCAAACTATGTTGTTCATTTTTAAACTAAACTAACTCGTTTAATGTGAATTTGAGCGTCGAGCTCAAACTGGGAGTCAGATTGAACTCTGTTAGTTTTCACAAGTCACAATCATTGCCCTGGCTATACTGGAATAAATCGGAGGTCAATCGGATTAGTATTTCTTTTTGGACCCCCAAACCTAGCTAAGTTCTTCCTTTTTAAACAAAACAAACTAAACTAACTTGCCAATGTGAATTAAGCGTTGAGGTAAAACTGGGAGTCCAAATTGAACTTTGTCAGTTTCCACAAGTCACAATGATCACCCTGGCCATGCTGGAAAAAACCGGAGGCCAATCAGATTAGCATTTCTAATTTTGGACCCTCAAACCTAATTTCTTCATTTTTAAACAAAACTAACATGTTTAATGTGAATTTGAGCGTCGAGCTCAAACCAGGAGTCCGAATTGAACTCCGTTGGTTTCCACAAGTCAAAATCATCGCTCCGACCATGCTGGAACAAACCAGAGGCCAATCGGATTAGTATTTCTAATTTTGGACCCCCAAACCTAGCTAAGTTCTTCCTTTTTAAACAAAACAAACTAAACTAACTTGTTTAATGTGAATTTGAGTCTGGATCTCAAACCGGGAGTCCAAATTGAACTCCGTCAGTTTTCACAAGTCACAATCATCACCCTGACCGTAATGGAAAAAATTAGAGGCCAATCGGATTAGTATTTATAATTTTGGACCCCAAACCTGAGTACTAAATTTTAAACTAAACTATCTTGCTTAATGTGAATTTGAGCGTCGAGCTCAAATCGGAAGTTAGAATTGAACTCCGTCAATTTTCACAAGTTACAATCATCGCCCGGCCGTGGTAGAAAAAACGGGTGGCCAATCGGATTAGTATTTGTAATTTTGGACACCCAAACCTAGCTAAGTTCTTTCTTTTTAAACAAAACAAACTAAACTAACTTGTTTAATGTGAATTTCAGCGTCGAGCTCAAACCGGAAGTCCAAATTGAACTCCGTTAGTTTCCACAAGTCACAATCATCACCTTGCCCGTACTGGAAAAAACTAGTGGCCAATCGGATTAGTATTTCTAATTTTGGACCCCCAAACCTAGCTAAGTTCTTTCGTTTTAAACAAAACAAACTAAACTAACTTGCTTAATGTGAATTTGAGCGTCGAGCTCAAATCGGTAGTCCAATTCGAACTCTGTCAGTTTCCACAAGTCATAATCATCACCTTGGCCGTGCTGGCAAAATTCGGAGGCCAATTGAATTAGTATTTATAATTTTGGAAAAGTTCTTCATTTTTATATTAATCTAACTTGTTTATTGTGAGTTTGAGAGTCGAGCATAAATCGGGAGACTGAATTGAACTCCATTAGTTTTCACAAGTCATAATCATCGCCCTGGCTGTGCTAGAACAAACCGGAGGCCAATCAGATTGGTATTTATAATTTTGGACCGCTAAACCTTAGTACTTGATTTTAAACTAAACTATCTTGCTTAATGTGAATTGAGCGTCGAGCTAAAAACCGGGAGTCGGAATTGAACTCCGACAATTTCACAAGTCACAATCATCGCCCTGGGCGTGCTAGAATAAACAGGAGGCCAATCAGATTAGTATTTCTAATTTGGACCCCCAAACTAGCTAAGCTCTATCTTTTTAAACAAAAAAAACTAAACTAACTTGTTTAATGTGAATTTGAGCGTTGAGCTCAAACCGGGAGTCCAAATTGAACCTCGTCAGTTTCCATAAGTCACAATCATCGCCCTGGCCATATTGGAAAAAACTGGTGGCCAATCGGATTAGTATTTCTAATTTTGGACCCCAAACCTAAGTTCTTCTTTTTAAGCTAAACTTACTTGCTTAATGTGAATTTGAGCATCGTGCTTAAATCGGGAGTCGGAATGAACTCCGTCCATTTTTACAAGTCACAATCATCGCCTGGCCATGCTGGAACAAACCGGTGGCCAATCGGATTAGTATTTCTATTTTGGTCCCCCAAATCTAGCTAAGTTCTTCCTTTTTAAACAAAACAAACTAAACTAAGTTTCCTAATGTGAATTTAGTGTCGAGCTCAAACCGGGAGTCCAAATTGAACTCCGTCAGTTTCCACAAGTCACAATCTTCGCCTTGGCCGTGCTGGCAAAAACTTGAGGCTAATCGGATTAGTATTTCTAATTTGGACCCTCAAAGCTAAGTTCTTCATTTTTAAACTAAACTAACTTGTAATGTGAATTTGAGCATCGAGCTCAAACCGGGAGTTCGAATTGAACTCCGTCATTTTTCACAAGTCACAATCATCGCCGGATTATGCTGGAACAAACCAGAGGCCAATCGGATTAGTATTTCTAATTGACCCATAAACCTACCTAAGTTCTTTCTTTTTAAACAAAACAAACTAAACTAACTTGTTTAATGTGAATTTGAGCGTCGAGCTCAAACCGGGAGTCCAAATTGAACTCCCTCAGTTTCCACAAGTCACAATCATCGCCTTGGCGTGCTGGAAAAAACTGGAGGCAATCAGATTAGTATTTCTATTTTGGACACTCAAACCTAAGTTCTTCATTTTAAAACTAAAAAACTAATTGTTAATGTGAATTTGAGCATCGAGCTCAAACCGGGAGTCCGAATTGAACTCCGTCATTTTTCACAAGTCACAATCATCGCCCGGACTGTGCGTGGAACAAACACGAGGCCAAGCGGATTAGTATTCTAATTTTGACCCCCAAACCAAGCAAAGTTCTTTGTTTTTAAACAAAAAAAACTAAACTAACTGTTTAATGTGAATTTGCGCATCGAGCTCAAACCTGGAGTCCAAATTGAACTCCATCAGTTTCCACAAGTCACAATCATCGCCTTGGTCGCACTGAAAAAAATCGGAGGCCAATCGGATTAGTATTTC
>JACBKR010001023.1:0-47034 GCA_014218235.1 Colocasia esculenta
GGATGTAGTGGTCGAAAGCTTGGACCACAATGCTAATAGGAGATGCCAAAATAGCAAAAGAGACTAGGGAATAAGGATTCTAATGTAAAGTCACGACACCATCTGTCCTTCTAGAAGAGGCACTTATGACCATCTCCCAACTAGACCCCAAACACCCGCAGCAAGAAAGTCCCTGCAAGAGGAGATATCTCGCCACTATCGCCAGAGAGGGGAGGTCCTCTGATGAGGGAAGGGTGCCAAGTCCCAAACCTTAGAGGAGGAAAAATAGCGATGTCTAATCACCTAAGACCATAATCCCTCTTCCCCATTCCCCAACCTCCATATCCATTTACACAAGAGAACTAAACTGAAGTTTCTGACATTCTCTAGCCCTAGACCTCCTTGTTCGTCGCTGGTGGTAATCCTGCCCCAAGAAATATCGTGCCAACCTTTGCATCTGTCCCCACTTCATGCAAAAAGAATCCATTCTGGATAGATTAAAGCATCCTAGCCACCGTACTCAGAATGTGAAACATTGAGAGAAAGTAGAAAGACTAACCGAATCAAGCAACACAAAGTCAGTCGATTTGCATAAGATAAACAATCTCACCTTCCATCCCACAAGTGTAGCCTTGTACCATTGAATATTGGGAAGCTAGTTTGCATAGCGAAGTGCCCCCGAGGAAAGAGGAACATAGAAGACAAGATCGGATCGGATCCCTAAATCGGTTTAGGTCGATCTTGATCCGGATCAGGATCGGATCGGATCGGATCGGATCGGCGGACTTAGCAATCGGCCAAATTAAAATATTATTTTTTTTTACAAAAATGTCAAAAAATCAGGAAATATCAGGAAAATGCAAAAAAAATCAGTAAATTCAAGAACTTCGTTTTTTTTTTTTGTAAAAATCATAAACTACAATGTTTTGTGTATTAATGATGCATGGATTAGTAACTTATTTACCTAGATTAGTAATGTTAGTATTTGTAATTTTATTTACTTCAGATATTACGTGTAAAAAAGAAAGTATCCCCCATTTAAATCCAATAAAAATTTCAAAAAAATCATATCTCTTACCAATAAAAAGTAAAATTTTCCATCCAAGAAGAAAATCGTGATTTTGGTGAGTCTATTGAAATAAAATTGTTCTAATCCCTCATAATTTGGCCTGTCTAAAAATTTCATAATTTTAATAAATCCAATAGAATACTAAAACTCAGAAGTTCAGTGAAAAAAGTCAAACATGTATATGACTTTTCCAATGGAGCCACTCTTTTACTGACAACAACTAAATCCTATCAGTAGAAGAATGACTTCCCTGGAGAAGTCACATGTACGTTTGACTTTTTTCACTGGACTTTGAATTTTTAGTATTCTATTGGGTTCATTTGTTTTAGATATATCAAATTATGAGGGATTAAAAAATGTCATTTTAATGGAATCACCAAAATCGCAATTTCTTCTTAGATGGGAGAGTTGACTTTTTATTAGTATAAGATATCTTTTTTATATATTTTTTCATTAGATTCAAATGGAGGGTACTTCCTTATTTACATATAATATCATAAGTAAATGAAACTATAAATACTAATATTTACAGTGACATCCTCCAATAGTTCCAACAAGAATTTCGCCATGATAAAATACTGACTTCGTTCCTCTAGGAACAAAATAGTATCATCTGCATATTATAGATGAGTAAGCGAAGGGCCATCTCTATACAGCTGGAAGCCTCTCATCAAACTAAAAGCCTCAGCCTTCTGCCATATCCTACTGACAACACTCGCCACAAGTACAAACGGAAGGGGAGAAAGTGGGTCCCCTGGTGTGGGTCCCGACCGCTATGAACCAGGAGGTCACCTTCCATTAATGAGAAGTGAAAAGGAAGCAGAAGTGACGCAAACTCTAACCAAGCAATTCAGTTGGCCCCAACCCCATCCTATGTAGGACATCAAAGGGACACAGCCAACTATCCTTGCCATAAGCCTTCTTGAAATCCAGTTTTAGAACCACTCCTTTCCTCCTCTACCACTTGACAACAAAGATACATTTGTGTGCCACCCAGAAGTTGTCCAAGATATGTCTCTTTGTAATGAAAGCTCCCCGTAAATGGCTAACCAATTTGTCCATCATAGATTAGAGACTAATCTCCCTACTAAAACCTTGGTAATGATCTATAGGTACCATTGAGCAAACTGATGGGCCTAAAATCCCAAAAGACTAGGGCACCCGACTTCTTAGGGATGAGGAGTAATAAAGTCTTGTTGATGCCCCCTAAGTGAGCTCTCCCTTCCTGGAATTCTCTCAGTGCCGCAATGAGGATGAATTTAATTATATGCCAACGCCTCTGAAGGAATACTAAAGGGAAGCCATCAAGGCTAGGGACCCTATCTCCTGCCAGAGAGAAGACAAAATGACCAAAAGCTTTTTAATTTATGGGGATTCTTTGCATGCTAGGGCATCTTCACTCTGCATCAAGATATTTAGGCCAAAATATTATCCCCAAAATTTTTTTTGAACTTTTGATATTATGCTGAAGGTGTTAGTAGATATTAAATATTCGTCTTACATCAAGAGCCTTGCTTTTATTGTTTTTATTAAAACAAGCAGTATTACTTATATGGAAGTAGAAGCCTACCTGGGTGTATGTCCACAGCAAAAACCTGCAGGAAATAAAAGCAAGTAAAAACCATGCTCATGACCTTACTTACTGATTACTGTGTAAAACAAAGGTTCAAATATGTTAGTTGAGAGCTACGCAACTAACCTCACTTATACGACTTTGCAGCGCCAATGCTAAAACTTTACGGTCCTGGTTCCATAGTGCATGTGCCACACGATACGATCCAAGGAATGGAAACCCTGAAAGGAGTACATAACATTTCAAGTTGAAGCAGTGATTTCTTTAATATCAGTGCAACATAAGGTTCCATAGTGCATGGCCACACAATACGATTCCAAGGAATGGAAACCCTGAAAGAAGTATAACATTTCCAAGTTGAAGCAGTGACTTCTTTAATATCAGTGCAACATAAAACCGTTTTTATATGGGTACCAAATATACAAAGGAAGAAAGATGGGGGAAACAGCCTTTTACTGTTGTCTAAAAAACACGTCATGAGTGCCTTCTGTATACAGTGAGAATATGCATCTTTTTTCAAATTGAAGCAGAAGAAAGGGCTCACAGGATGCCATGCAAGGTTTGGTTCATTTCATTTTAAGCTGTAATTTTATAAAAGAAATGCAAATTTTCAATGTTTTTAGCACATCTCAAACATGTCAAGTAATGACATTAATAAATAGATCATTTTATATGACACTTGAAAGCAGGCCATCATGTGTAAAGGGATAAACAATTGTGCATGTGAGACAGACCATCTTAGACTGTCTCAACTCACAGACCCCAAGGGCCAGTACAAGGTGTGAGCGATGGTTCGAAATGGTTTGATATGGCAAACGTGATGCCTGCAGGTCTTCTTCTATCAGCCCCACATATTTTTTCAAGCGAATGGAAAATACCTTGAAGTACAAAAGCGCACAGCTGTAGGACACACATGCAGGATCTCTATCCTTAAAAGCCTGGATTGAGACATGAGGAGAAAGAGTGTTAAGAAACCCCTAACCAGTCTCTACCATTATCAAAAGGTAGAAGGACAACAGGTGAAATTGTGAGTGAAATGAAAATATCTTAGAATGACGTTGTGCTACCTGAAGATCCAGCCGAAGTGAATCTTGAATACTTCTATCTTGCATCATTACATCGTCAAAATGGTCCATCAACTGTGTAGCCAACAACGTAGGATCTTGGAAGCCGATTTGCAAGAACAAAGCTAATGCCCGCTCCAAGCAGTCATGTGACAATATGCTCGAGTACAAGAAGCTGCTTAAAATCGGTCCTATACAGCCTGAAACATGATTTACAATATACTCATCAGGGAACATAAGCAGTAAAGATGGCCAGCACCCACTGGACTTGCGCCATTCAATGCCACTGGCGAGGGAAATTCACGAGTTCGGGCATGTTTGGTGCATCTTCCACCCGGAAGCTCCACGGCCTTGGGCTACTTTATTTTGGATGGTTCCATCATAAAAAGAAGAAAGCCATTGCCTTCACCATTTCTTTTCCATTAACCGTTTCCCTTTCCTCTCATTATTGTTTGCTTCATCCCAACACATCAAGTCGTTTGTTTCATCATATCTTATCCATATTAAAACCGAAACATTTGAAGAACAACAATGAGGGGGAGAGGGAGTGCTGGGCTGTGAAGTCACCGCAGTGCATGCAAATAAGTGCAGTGTCCAAACACGAAGAAGTCAGACTCAAAATGAGATTTTTAGCAAACGACGGCAAGATAGGAAAAAAAAAAAGGAGGGACATGAAAAACGGTGACGCACACGATGTTGTTCCCACCTCGTGCTTGGGCTCGTCCCTGATGGCATCCCCAATGGGGTCAAGCGCTGGTTCTGGCAACACCGCTCGGGCCACCTCGCCGCTCCTCTCAGACTGGCATTCGGGGAGACCAAAGGGAGGAGGGAGAACTGGAAGAATAAGAAGAAGAGGAAGCTATGGAAGTGGAGCAAGACGTCTGCTCCTCCATGGTGGCGACCTAACGCCGTCGGCGACCGCCGCCAGCTTCTCCACTGCACCCACTCCCCCTGTTCCTCCACCTCCGCCGCCCGGGATGCGCCGGCAACAGGAAATGTTGGTGGGAGAGGGAAAGGGTGTGGTGCTCCGGCCTTCGTTCTCCGGCTGCTTCCATAACTGATGAATTCCACCCCACAACACTGTATGCACTGTTTGTTTTTGTCGCGAACCGCGCTCGGCCGCCGGGGCCAACCGTCATTACGCGATTGGGTGGCGTGATGATGCACGCGAGGGGCCGCCGATGTTTCCCGTCCTCTATCTTCGGAAAAAGTTTAAATGTATTTGCTCTGGTGCACTTAGCAGAGCGTGAAATAATAGTCAACTTAAGCACCCAAATATAGACGGTGGCGGAGACACTTGACGGCAAAACATGTAACGAGCCAACTAATAAATTAAATCATATAGTTTTTACTTTTGTGTTAGTCTTTCTTCTAGTTTTTTTCTATTACACTTATATTTGTTACAGTTAGTATATATATCATTTACAGTAAATTTTTGTATAGTTATAGACTACACTATAAACTCTTATAAGAAAAAAAAATTTGTTTGCAGTGTTAGGATTCGAAGTCATATCTTCACAAACACAACATAAAATATTGTTTATCACTCTAAACTACAACTACATTGTGTTACAATATAAAATAATATATTTAATTAAGGATGGTAAGTAAACATAACTCAATTACAACTTATGTTAAATCTTATTACAGTAATATCATTCTCTATTACAATATACCTTAAGTTCTGTTACAGTAAACATTATCATCTATTATGGTAAACAAATCTCTATTATAACTATGTTAAGTCTTGTTACAATATACATTAAGCTCTGTTACAATATACATTAAGCTTTGTTACAATATATATTAGCTTTGTTATAATAATATTAAGAGATTTTACAATATATATTATTACATACATTCCTTATTAGTAACATAGCTTAATGTTATTAACATATATATATAATAAATATCCTTCCCTATTAATAACAACATTAATAAAATTACATTAAATACATTAACCTATATTATTGTTACATAATAACAAAGTAATGTATATTGGAATAAACTTAATGTATGTATTACTGTATGTTAAGGTATATGATAAACAGATCTTAATGTATATGTAACTGTATGTTAAGGTATATAATAACAGATCTTAATGTTATTGACGAGCTTAATGTATATTGTAACAGAGCTAATATATATTGTAACAGAGTTTAATATATTGTAACAAAGCTTAATGTATATTGTAATAGATCTTAATGTATATTGTAACATAGCTTAATGCATATATACATAAGTTTTGTTACAGTAAACATTATCAATATTATAGTAAACATAATTCTCTATTACAAACTTGTGTTAAGTCTTGTTGCAGTATGCATTAAGGTCTGTACAATATACATTAAGGTCTGTTACAATATATATTAAGCTCTGTTACAATATATATTAAGCTCTGTTACAATATGCATTAAGTTCTGTTATAATATACATAAGCTCTGGTAAAGTATACCTTAAATACTGTAACATCGCGCGTTTTTTCGGATCTTCGTGGATCCTCTGTTTCAACGTATGAGGTGGTCACATCTTGACCAGTGCGACTCACTTTGTGTGTGTGCGATTGTGGATTTGTGGCGGTTGACGTCCAGTGAGTTGGACATAACTGTAGGTTGGCGTCCAGGGGTTGTGACGCGATTGTTGTAGGCGGCAAGGCTGTTGCCGTTAACATGGTTTTAGCGTCCATCGATGTGGACGGTCTACCGTTGGTTCTACTGAGTTCCATTGCAGGAACTTGACGGCAGGTGATGTGGACGCCTAGTTGTGGCGATTGGTTAACGGCGCGAGAGGTTGACGTTAACCTGAAGCGCCTATGTTTTTAGGGCTGACCCGAGCCTTCTTCTTTCCCCATTTTCTCTCCTCCTCTTCCCCCACCTTCACCCTTGTGCCTCTTCACTACTTCCGACAGCCGACGGGAGCACGTGGGAAGGTCGTGGTGGCGTGGGCAGCGGCAAATCGGGCGGGGAATGACGGATCGGAGGGCGGTGTTCGGGGGAAGCTTCTGGGGCTTCGGCACGATTCGAGGTTCTTTAGGGGTTTATTAGCATTTTAGAGGTAGGACTGGACCCCTTGATCTCTCTTGGTTGATTTCCATTCCGTTGCATTAATTGCATGTTAATTGAGTTTTTGGAAAAAGGTTTTCCATGTTGGGAATTTGGGTGGTTGGATCGATCCAAGCGTTGGATCTTGCTATTCCGATTTAATTATGGTGCATAGATGTAAGGGGAAGTGTTTCCCTTGTTTTCCTGTTGTTTATAGGGCTAGATTGCCCGTATGATCGGCCTCGGGCCGATTTGTGCGTTCTGTGTATGCTGGGGCTGAAGATATCAGCGTCAACATCGATTGACGTTGGATTCTTCAGTTGGAGATAACGGCCGTTGTCTAGCCGTTGATCTTGAGTAAACGGCCAGGTGGTGGTCATTTACTTAGTATTAACGGCATGGGATACTGTCATTTATATCCTATTGGCGGCATTGATGTTGCCGCAACTTGTGCATGTATCAGCAGTGTTTTTATGGTGTTCTTGTTGCATTATCGTGTGCATGGCAATGACAGATGGGAGCCAGTGCACTTGTTACGCTCAGGGCACGCATTGCTCACGAGATGAGCATGTTTTACGTAGTTAATGTGTAATATACATATGTGTATGATGTTTATGTATTGGACATATTGTTTACGTGGATGACGTGTGGTACACCAATCATGGTGTGTCATACACACGATGTCTACGTGGTTTGAATGTCATGCATATGGTTTGTGTGTACATGGCATATGTACGTTAGTGTGTTTATTTATAGTTATCATAATAATCTGCGTGTTGTGGCGATGAGGTTCACGTTGGAACCTAGCTGTGATCCTTTAAGATCTCTCGCAGATTATCCTAGATGAATAAATAATAAAGTATAAGTGTGATTGTGTATTATGCTTAGTGTGGCAGTGGAGGGTCACTTTGTGACCAATGACAGGCCGTGATGTTATTATTAATATGTTTATATGTGTGATTGTGTAGGTTAGCTTGTAAGTCACAAGGTGACTGGGTCAAGCTATCCCTAATATATGTACGTGATGCTAATAAAAAGGGTTTGTGAAATATATCGTGGTTTGAGCTTGCCGAGTGTGGGGGTCCGGCTTCTGTTCCGGAATACCTCTCTACCAGGTTCTTTGTGAGCCAAGCACGTGTACTTGTTGTGCTCGGGGTTTTGTCCCGGTATTGTGGTTGTACCGTCGAGGTCTGTGTCGTCTGTCCTGGACACCTCACTCCTTGTTTGAGTTGTACGTCCGGCTGAGGGAAAAGGGACAGTGGGACAGTGGCTCCTCGGTTTAATTTTAGTCACTTGTAACGCGTCGTAGTTGGGGGTACGGACACCAGTAAGACGCACTGGTCCCTAGCTAGTCCTGTTTTCCAGTGCCTCATTTAGGGTGCTCCGACCAGAGACCTTAGAGGTGCCAGGCATGGACCTACAACTGTGTGTTTGCAGGTGTGGTGTTGGTTGGTTTCCACAGTTGTTTGTCCTTTTACGTAGACCGGCAGCTAGACCTTTCGTCTGTGGCTGCGAGACTGAGAGATAGTTCTGTGTTATGTTGTCCGAGTGGATACTGGCATGATCAACTAGTAGTTTGTTCCCGTGTGGTGGCGTCGTTACTTTCCGACTCGTGCTTTGCTACTGGTTGTGGTTTGTGAGTAGTGACTCAAATTGTGTTTACCCAGTGTGCCTTGGTGTGGCACAATAGTGTTGTGGTTTAACTTGTTGAGGGTGTGCCGGTGGTGGCACCAGCTTGGTTGTGGTTTCTGTGATGGTACCTCATGGTAGTAGGTACCTATACCCTGTGCGGGTTATTTTGTACCTGGTAGGGTATGCTTTTGCGGTGGTACGTTGGGGTACCAGTATTTCAGATATCGAGGTGGAGGTCGTATGGTGTGACCTTCCACTCGTTGTGTTTTATCCTCTCTCGGGTAGGTTTCCGATTATGGTTTTAGGGTGTGATGGAGTGGCTTGTTGTAGCCAGTCCTGTTGCCCTGGCATTGCTCGTATTACGGTTTAAATATCTGGAACTAGCTATCTGGTTAGCAGTCCTGTACCTTTATGGTTGAGGTTGCCCGTGAAGCTAGAACTTAGGCAATGGTTAGCCTGGTAGCTTGTAGCTTAGGCAACGGTTGCTGTAAGGATTTGCCTGTGAGTTAGGGGCTAGGCTTTTCAGTTACTGAGTAGACTAGCTGTGTTTTGTGGTCCTGTCGCTCTCTCTTACTTTCCGAGGTTATGTATAGATAATGTGCTTAAATTTGTTTACAATGCAGTTATGAATGTTGTGAGCATGAAATGATTTGGTTAGTGTTGTTACCAGTGAGACCCTTTGGGGTTGAGGTCTCTTTAATTTCCAGTGGTTGTTTTGGGGCTCCCTACTGAGCCGGTGACTTGTTGAGGCTCTTCCCTACAGTTAGGGCTGTAAATGGAACCCGAAAATCCGATTTTCCGACCCGACGACCGATAAAATTAATGGATTCGGAATTAAAAAATAATACCATTTCTTATCGGAACGGTGTCGGATTTCCGATAAGATATCGGTTCGGATTCAGAACCACCTAATTCCGAAACCGATTTCTGATTTCCGATTAATTAAAATTTTAAAGTTAATAAAAAAAAAAAACATGAGAAAACGCGCCTAGGCGGTAACCTTTCCCAGTTCCCCAGTCGACTCTGTCCTACTCCTCACTCCTCAGTCCTCACGGGACACAGGCCATTCCCTTTCTCCCCCTTCCCATCTTCCACCCCTAGGGTTGCAGCGGTCTGCGGTTGTCGCCCTCGATCACCGCCAACGACTCCACCGGGACGTCTCCGACCGGCGCTCGCTTCTCCCTCTGGCCCTCTGGTCTCTCTCTCTCTCTCTCTCTCAATCTCTCTCTTCTCTCCGCTTGGCTGGGGGGAGTAGAGGGGGCGGCACTCGGCAGACTCAGAGGGGGAGGAGCGGAGGGAGGTGCTGGACGGGGAGTCGGGGGGGGGGACAAGGGAGAGGAGGTGCTGGACGCCTCGGGGAGCCGGGAGGGGGGGATGAGGGAGAGGAGGTGCTGGAGCCGACGGGGAGCCGAGAGGGGGGGACGAGGGAGAGTAGGTGTTGGACGCCACGGGGAGCCGAGGGGGACACGAGGAAGAGGAGGTGCTGGACGGGGAGCCGGGAGGGGGGGAGGAGGGAGAGGAGAGGGTGCTGGACGGGGAGCCGGGTGGGGGGACGAGGGGGAAGCAGAGGGAGAGGAGGTGCTGGACGGGGAGGAGAAGAGGTGCTGGACGGGGAGCCGGGTGGGGGGGGGGGGGGGTGGCGGACTGCATATCACGGCGCAGGGGGGCAGGGAGAAGCGGAGGAGGGAGAGGAGGTGCTGGCCGGGAGGCGTTGCTCATAAGGTGCGCGGGCGTTCATGTGTACTCTCAACTCTGTGTGTTCAGTGTTGTACTTGGTTTTTTTGTTCTGCTCCAGATCCGTGGGGTTCTGCTCCGATCCGTGGGGCTCTGGTGGTGTCGAGCTGTGTGCGACCGGTCGTTGTTTTGCTGGATATCCGGGCTTGCTGTTGTGCTTGTCTGTCCTTCCCAATATTAAAGTTCAAGTTAGATTTCACAGATATTTCGATCAATTTGGGGTGGTGGGGGTAGCTGTCGGTTTAAAAACACTGTCCATCGACGAAATTAATTTAGAATGGAGTTTGATATCATGTGATTCACCTGGAAAGGTGGCCCTCAAAATGTCCTAACTTGGCAGTTGGGAGGACAACGTCCTATTAAAACATAGTAGGTACTTATCATCATTGCTAACCAGAAATGGATTCTGGGGAGTGAGGGTGATTGCAGGCTGCCTCACCTTACTTGTTTCACATGTGAAAAAAGGTATGTCTTGCTCATGTCACGTCCAAGAACAAGGGTGATTGCAGGCATGCCGAGGGGTTTTTTTTCCATTTAGTATCTCATATCAGCTATTTTGACATAAGATATATGTTATAAAATGACATATTTTATCCATACATATTTTAGTTTGAATGATAGTTACCCAACTATATTTTGGATGTTTCTACAATTCAGTTTTACACCCTCTTGTTGATGCAATGGCAGAGGAGATTCTATGCCTCAAAGTCAAGGTAAATCTTCATTAACTTTGATTATGCAATCACTATCATTTATGATTTATTATTGTCCAATTTCTAAGTGATTTTTATGGCTTTGTCATCATTTATCAGTGATAATATTGAAATAGAAGTAGAAAGCAACACACAAGCATCATCCTGTCATCCTGAGCATGCCAAGAAAGAAAGTTGAGATCTACAGTTTGGAATGATTTTGATAGAATTTTAAAGGAAGATGGTACTTATATGGCTGAATGTCACCATTGTCATAAAAAATTATCTGGGGATAGCAAGATTGGGACTTCACATTTGAGATCACATATAAATCATTGCATTCATTACAAGAGAAAATATGAAATAAGATTCTGTAGGACAGATGCTTTTAAAAGCTGGGAGTACAAGTAATGAAGGAAGTATGGCACTTCAAAATTTTCAGTTTAGTCAAGAAATTTGTAGAGAAGATTGGCAAGAATGATCATTGTGCATGAAGTGCCATTTTCATTTGTTGAGCATGCCTTTTTAGAGTATTTTGCAGTTCTTTGCAGCCACAATTCAAGTCTATTAGTCGGGCACTATAAAATCAGATTGTTTGAAATTATATGAGAAAGAGAAGCAAAAGCTTTATGATATGTTGAAGGAGACAACCTCTCGTGTTAGTATTACAGCTGATCTTTGGACTCTATGGCACTATTTCATACATGTCATTGACTTGCCATTTTATTGATAAAGATTGGAGTTTGCAAAAGAGAATTCTTAACTTTGTGAATGTGAATCTCATAGTGGGTGTTGAAATTGCTAAGGTGATCAAAGCTAATTGTTTGATTGGAATATTGATGGCAAAGTATGTAGTGTGGTGTTAGATAATGCTTTTTCCAATAATGTGCTGACAAGAGAGCTTTGTCAACTTTTGCAACCTCGTGGTCATCTTCTGTTAAATGGTGCACTTTTTCGTGTTCGTTGTTGGTGTCATATCTTAATTTGATTGTTCAAGTTGGACTGCAACCATGAAAATAACAGTTTCAAAATCGTGTGAAAGTGTTCGACATGTTAGAAGTTCTCTGTACGATTAGATTACTTTAAGAAGGCTGCGGAGCAAACAAGTGCACCAAAAAAGAAGTTAGTCCTAGATGTTTCAACCAGATGGAATTCAACTTATATGATGCTTTCAGTAGCTTATGAATTTCGTGATGCATTTGAACGATTGTCATATTTTGATAGTGATTACAAGGGTCCTCCTAGTCATGAAGAATGGGGAATGTGAAAGTTGCTAAAGATTGCCTAGAATTGTTCTATCGTGTTACAAAGAGATTTTCTGCACCAAATATCCTACTGCAAATCTTTATTTCAATGATGTTTGTTTGATTCATTGCACATTGAAGAAGTGGTTGAAAGATTCACACCCTTTTATTGTCTCTATGGCTGCACGTATGTTGGAAAAGTTCAATAAATATTGGAGCACATTGAGTTTGGTATTATCATTTGGATGTATCTTGGATCCCCGTTATAAATTGAAAACAATTGAATATTTCTTTGACAAGATTTACCCCATCGCTCAGGATGGTGGAAGTGAGTCTGATAGGCATATTTGATAACATTCGTGTTGCCTTTGCTAAACTTTACCATGCATATGTAGAGGAGCAAAGGAACATATCTAGTGATTCTTTCTCTGGGGCAGATAATGTGACAGAAAGGGTTTCATCCTCCACAGTGGATATTGATTTTATTGAGCTTGATCTTTGGTTGAAAGAAAGTTCTACAAATCAACCAAATAAAACAGATCTAGAACTCTATTTTGAGCTTCCTGTTTTGACCAATTATAGTTCAGACTTTGATGTTTTGGCATGGTGGAAGGAGGAAGAAGGAAAATTTCCAATCCTTGCTAAGATAGCTCGTGATATCTTGAGTATTCCTATATCAACTGTTGCATCAGAGTCTGCTTTTAGCACTGGAGGAAGAATTTAGATTCATATCGAAGTTCTTTGAAACCAAGCACAGTTGAAAGCTCAATTTGTTGTCAAGATGGATAAAGAATACTTGCAATGGTATGTTGTGTAAACCTCTTCTCTATTTATTATTCATTTATTTTACAACATTTTAGATCTTAACTTATATTTTTCTTTGTCACTCTTTTTAGGTTCACCAATGCTCTTGGTACAATATCTTTAGCTTCAAATCTAGATGCTGAAACTGTAGAGGAGGAAGATGTCATTTACAAGCACCCTCATATTTTAATGATGAGGAGGATGATGAACTGTCTTTTGAACATTAGTTGTTGTAGTATAATCTTAATATTTTGTTTTAATATTCTATTTATAGATTTAATGATGAGGAGAATGTGAAGTTGCTAAAGATTGCCTAGAATTGTATTTTAGATTTAAATCGAGTGTGTTTTGTGATTGAAGGAACAATTTGAAAATTTCTACTTTTGAAATTTCTGCTTTGAATGGATAATTCTACTGAATGGTTATAGTAGTTTTGTTATAATTGTCTGTTTTACTATATCTATAATTGCCAGATCAGACTTCAGGGACAGTTGTTGCTTCTTATTTCTCAAAAAAACAAGGGAGCAGTGTACTAAAAATTCTGATCATATTCAGAAGCTGATTGTTTTGCTTTGCACTTCGATTGTCTGTACTGTAGCCTTTATTTCCTGGGGAGAGCGCTGTTGACCAGCTTGTTGAAATAATCAAGGTATCACATAATCTGTTTTGATACTTTTCATGGGAATATAGCAAACGTCACTGCACTGCTGACATGCCCATTTGCACAGGTTCTTGGTACTCCAACAAGAGAAGAAATACAATGCATGAATCCCAATTATACAGAGTTTAGGTTTCCAGATAAAAAGCTCATCCATGGCATAAGGTAGTCGTCCATCTATTACCTTTGCAAAACTTTTCTAGAAGAATAAATGTTTTGCTTCCAACATTGGGTCCTGAGGAAGCCAGATGCTATTGGTCATATCTTTGAAGATTTGGATAATTGATCCATCCAAGGATAAATGGTAAAGGAGTGGACTTTTTTATTGTGATCCACCCTTTTCATCAGCTTGGACTTATTTATGTGGTGTTCTGCTTCAGGTTTTCCATTAACGAATGCCCCCAGAAGCAATAGATCTTACATCAAGACTTCTCTCATTCTAGTTGATGCATGTTCCTGCTTTTGCAAAATAGTAATGTTATAATATACTAATATAGAATGTTACCTTGGTGCATCAAGCACTGTCATAAGATACAACATTTTGCATGTTTGAACGTTGCATTTTTTGGCATTATCTGAATGCCGAGAAGTTTTTAGCATTCTTCTGCTGCAGAATTAGACTTTTGTCTTGTGCACATTTAGTTGGACAAGTGTTGGAAATTCTCTTTTTGGATATCTATGTCCATTATGCTATAATTTTCTTTGTAACATTTTTACCTTCATTGAAAATTGATCAGTACGGGAGCTGGAGAAGGATCTACATGGTTCAGTTGCGGACACACTGACACTGGATAGAAGGCTAAGAACATTTATGCAGAAAATATCTGGAGAATGGATTCTTCTATAATGTTTTTTTTAGAAGTGGTTTCTTTTATGAGGTGCTTCTCACAGTTTGTTCCATTTGCCTCTGAACTTGAATTACACTTGTTATAGAACACATTACTGTTATTTACATAATTTTCTGAACATGAAGTTGAGACCAGAATAGAATGTATAGAGCTAGAGTAATTTTTTAGTAAGCAACAAACAAATGTTAGAATACAGCCCAAAATATGGGCCCTTAAAGAGTAAATAAAACGTTTTCCTATTGATATTAGACAATTTAGTACATGTTGATATTAGACAGTTTAGTACAAAATATGGGCCCTTAAAGAGTAAATAAAACTTTTCCTGTTGATATTAGACAGTTTAGTACATGTTGATATTAGACAGTTTAGTACAAAATATGGGCCCTTAAAGAGTAAATAAAATGTTTTCCTTTTGATACTAGACAGTTTAGTACATGTTGATATTAGACAGTTTAGTACAAAATATGAGCCTTAGTCGGAATCGGAATCGGAATCGGAAAATTTTCAAAAAGAAAAATGGTACCGATTTCAATTTCGGTTCCGATAACGTAATCGGAATCGGATCGGTATCGGAATTGACTATTCCGATTATATCGGAATCGGAATCGGAAACAGTAACAGTTATCGGAATCGGTATCGGAATCTCATGATTCCATTACCGAACCCGACCCGTTTACAGCCCGGCTTGTAACGACCCAAGAACCCGACCCTCAGCCCACGCCGAGGACCCGATTTTCGCGGTCTCCGCCACGGACCAAGGGGACCCGGAAGGGCTATAACACGCGTCTGACAGGATATGTAACGGAGGTAAACGTCAACTGCTAAGCTAGAAGCGTACAAGCGGAAAAGAAAGTAAAGCGAGACCGCTGCGTACCGCTCTAAGTACAGTCCCAACGCACGCACACTAGTACAAGTAAGGAAGGGGAGAGACAAGTCCCTTAGGGGCATACCCCGAGGGTGACATACACTGAGAGGGGGAACCACTGCTAGCTACGGGGACTAAGACTACCGCCCCGTCTCCTCCGCCCGACGTGCGCCCTGCCGCTGCTGGGAAGACTCACCTGGAAAACAGAGGGATGAGCTTCACAATAGAAGCTTAGTAGGGACTACCAATCTCCTACTGGCTCTAAACAGGCAGAGGAACATATACGACTATTAATAAAGGAAAGACGGCAGTTTATATCTTTCTACCTGCAAAAGGAAGTGCGAAGCGAAGCTAAGCTAAAGCTAACACGGTACGGAAAGTACTCTCGGTCGGAAACCCGTACGACTGCCCGTCGTGACCACCACACGGCTAGTAAAACACAGACGGAGGGAACTCTGCCTGGACAAGGAACACTAGCTACGGGAACAACACCACTAGTCAGACGGTCAGGTGCGTCCACAGACGTCTTATCCTCGACCTAGGTCCTGGCCCTCGCGTCTCGTCAGAGCGAGGTAGGACACAAGTACAACAATAGTAACCGCCGTAGTCTGGCTGGACTACGGTCCCACGCCTAACCTCCACAAGCGGTTCCGGGGCCGCAAGGAGCGAGGCAGTGAGAAAAGGACTAGCTGGCCTGCGCTGGGTAGAACTCCAAACTGTCCTCGGCGTCCCAGACCAACCACGAGAGCTCTGCAAGCGACTCACACGCCACTGTCCTAACCACCGTTTTCCCCTCAGCTCCAGAGTCCGCCTAAGCGGCTGCCAACTCGAGCACACTCGTAGCCCGGAGTACTCCCTCAACAGGCTCCCGAGGACAGGGGTCCCAGGTAACGGTAACAACCTTTCGCACGGGACAAGCCCTCAAGTGCCGCGCACCGGGGTGAACGACTAGTGTGAGACCGTACTAGGGAACTAGCACAGGTGCCACGGTACAGTAAAGCGAAAAACGGAAGCGGCGGAAGCACAACCTGCTCTGGACTGAGAAGGCGACATAGGCCCTGTCGCCTTCAAGAAGGCGACATAGGGGGTGTCGCCTTACCAGTCAGGTGGCGACACAGGGTATGTCGCCTTCAGGCCAGTCGGGGTTCCGGAGACTTTCTTCCGGGAACCTCCCCGAAACAGGAGAAACACTACACACGGGGAAGGGAGCATGCTTATCATGCTAGAAAGCCATTAAACATACAAACCACCTCGAAACCCCAAGAACATGGATTCTACGCTCGGAGGAAAACCTCACTCACACGAGCATGGAGTTCTACACACCCCAAACCCCAATCACACGAGAAACCACGGTCTAGACGGGGAGGGGATCATGCTTAGGGCGAAGGAGTCGGATGTCCTACCTCCACGCGAAGAACGCATCCGTTGGGGCCTTCTCGTAGGTTTGGCCGTCTCCTCCTCGCACCACACGACAGGAACACAAACCCTACACGAACGGAGCGCACCCTCCTCAGCAGGCCGCCTCAACACGGGGGAGGCACCCCAAAATCGTCGGAAAGCGTCGAGGGCGAGAGAAAGGGGGGAAGGAGAGGCGCGCGAGAGAGGGGGAAGGGCTCGGGCGCCGGGCTTTAAGCCCGCGGTGCTGAGAAGGCGACATACCCCATGTCGCCACAGGAACCAGAAGGCGACACACCCCCCGTCGCAACCCACTGACAACGGTCAAATCTCGAATTCGAAAAAGTGAAGGTGACAGCCATCTTGTCGCGTTCACCCGACACCGCCAGAGTCGTACTGACACAAAGGACGCCCGTCACGTCTGTCAGACGGCATCTGGGGCGACGCGATGGGAAGGTGACATAGGCCATGTCGCCTTCAGAAGGCGACATACCCCATGTCGCCATCCATCAAACCAGAAGGCGACAGTGGTTATGTCGCCTTCAAGAGGGCGACATACCCCTGTCGCAATCCCAAGCAGAACAGACATCGACACGATCGAAACCACGTCGCGACAGTCGCCCTGCCGCGACCCAGAGGACGGGGCCAAGGGCCCAAGGGGGCCGGGGTGTTACAACCCTCCCTCCTTAAGACATTTCGTCCTCGAAATGAAAACAACTCGGTCTCAACCCGGAAGACGACAAAAGGGAGATCACCACATACCGATCAATCAAACAAGTAAGGAAACTGCTCCTGCATCTCATCCTCGCGCTCCCAGGTGGCCTCGCCACCGACACGGTTCTGCCAAACGACCTTAACCAGCGGAATCTGCTTCCTGCGCAACTGCTGAACTCTGCGGTCGACAACACTAACTGGGTACTCTGGCACTGACAAATCTGGCGCTACCTCTAGCTGCGAGTAGTCCAACACGTGCGAAGAGTCTGCTGCAACGTACCTCCTGAGTTGCGAAACGTGGAAAACGCTGTGCACACCTGCTAGCTCTGCGGAAGACTCAGCCTGTACGCCACCTCGCCGACCCTCTCAGAAATGGGGAAGGGCCCAATATATCTGGGACTGAGCTTTCCCTCTTACCAAACTCATGACCCCTTGGTCGGCGAGACCCGCAGGAAGACCAGGTCACCGACGCTGAACTCTAGCGGTCTCCTGCGGACATCCGCATAACTCTTCTGCCTGCTCTGTGCTGCCCGAAGCCTCTGCTGACCAAACTGACTGTCTCTGCACACTGCTGCACTAACTCTGGCCCCAAAAGCTGCCTCTCACCAACCTCGAACCAGTGAAGCGGAGTCCTGCACGGGCGACCGTACAAGGCTCGTATGGCGCCATTCCGATGCTCGAGTGATAACTGTTGTTATACGCGAACTCTACCATCGGAAGGTGAGACTCCCAAGTGCCGCTCCAGTCTAAACAGCACGCTCTCAGCATATCCTCCAGTGTCCGAATGGTCCGCTCTGACTGACCGTCTGTCTGCGGGTGGTATGCTGTGCTGAACTCAACTCTGTACCCAGTGCTCTCTGAAGACTGTGCCAAAACCCTGACGTGAACCTCGGATCTCTGTCTGAAACGACTGAAACTGGGATCCCGTGCAACGAAACAACTCTGTCCACGTACAACCTGGCCAACCTGTCCACTGACCAGGACATTGATCGGAAGGAAGTGCGCTGCCTTGGTCAAACGGTCCACGATCACCCAAATACCATCATGCCTCTGCGGGGTGCGGGGCAAGCCAACCACGAAGTCCATGGTGATGTCGTCCCACTTCCACTCAGGAATGGGCAACGGCTGCAGCTCACCACCAGGACGCTGTGCTCAGCCTTCACCTGTTGACAGGTAAGGCACCGAGCGACGAACTCCGCCACGCCCTCTCATCCCTGGCCACCAGAAGAACTCCTCAAGCAATGGTACATCTTGGTGGAGCCGGGATGAACGACATACCTCGACCTGTGAGCCTCTGACAACACTGCCTGACGTACCTCTCTGGAACGTACAACGACCTCTAAATCTGACCTCACTGTCCTCGCTGAGCTCAACGTCGGCATCCGCAAAATGTCTGCTAACTCTGCATCTGCTCGCTGCGCCTGCAACACCTGCCTGAACAGTGACGGCCGAACTGACAAACTGGAAGCCACGGCACGATCTCTGGTCCTCGACGGAACAAACAACCCCTGAGACAGCTCCTCAAACAGTCTCCACTCTCTGACCATCAGCGAACTCAAGCGCACGCGCCTACTCAACGCATCGGCTACAACGTTAGCCTTCCTGGATGATAGGAAAGGGTTAGGTCGTAGTCCTTCAAATACTCATCCACCTGCGCTGCCTTGAGTTCAAATCCCTCTGGGTGAAGATGTACTGCAAACTCTGGTGATCGGTGAAGATCTGAAAAGCCTCGCCATACAGGTAGTGCCTCCACAACTTGAGAGCGTATACCACTGCTGCTAGCTCCAAGTCGTGGGTGGGATAGTTCTCCTCATGCTTCTTGAGCTGCCGAGAAGCATAGGCAACGACCCCACCATGCTGCATCAGCACGGCACCCAAACCTGACCTCGACGCATCGGTGTAAACCACGAACCCACCGGTGCCCGACGGCAAGACCAACACTGGCGCCGAAGTCAACCTCGTCTTCAGCTCCAAGAAACTCTGCTCACAGTCCTCTGACCAAACAAACCTGGTGTCCTGCTCGTCAACCGAGTCAACGGTGCTGCAATCTTGGCGAAATCCTGAATGAACCTCCGGTAGTAACCTGCCAGACCCAGAAAACTGCGGACCTCTGCAACTGATGTGGGCTGCTCCCAAGACAACACTGCCTCAACCTTGGCGGATCCACCGCCCACCAGAACCCGAGATCACGTGCCCGAGGAAGTGCACCTCGCTCAGCAAAATTCGCACTTGTCGAACTTGGCGTAAGCGTAGACGGTGACTCCGCAGGGTCTCTAGCACGATCCTCAGGTGCTCCTCGTGCTCCTCTTCAGAAGCCGAGTAGACCAGAATATCATCAACAAAAACAACAACAAAGCGGTCTAGGTACTCACTGAACACCCTATGCATCAGATCCATGAATGCTGCAGGTGCGTTCGTCAGCCCAAACGGCATCACGACGAACTCAAAGTGACCGTACCTGGAACGGAAAGCCGTCAAACCAACATCTGACTCTCTGATCCGCAGCTGGTAGTAGCCGGATCTCAAGTCGATCTTCGAGAAAACTCGGGCCGATTGCAACTGATCAAACAAATCATCAATTCTCGGCAACGGGTACCTGTTCTTCACAGTGACCTGGTTCAACTGCCGATAATCGATGCACAAACGAAGACTACCATCCTTCTTCCTCACGAACAAAAAAACCAGCGCGCCCACGGCGAACGGCTCGGACGAATGAAGCCCAACTCAAGCAACTCTTGCAGCTGGCGCTTCAACTCACGCAGCTCCGCGGGGCCATCCGGTAAGGTGCCTTGGACAAAGGCATCGTACCAGGCAAAAGCTCGATGGAGAACTCTACCTCTCGCTCAGGCGGCAACCCAGGTAGATCCTCCGAAAACACGTCAGAAAACTCAGAAACAACTGGCACATCAAAAACTGAAGACCCGCTAGGCTCCAAGGAACAAACCGAAGCAAGGTAAGCAACGCAGCCATCACGGATCAAACGACGAGCCTTACAGAAGAAATGAACGGCCGACGGGTAGACCAGATACCTCGAAAGCAGAGAACAGGTGCTCCAGGTATCTCGAACCGAACGGTCTTCCTCTGACAATCAACCACGGCTGAGTGAGCCTCCAACCAGTCCATGCCCAGGATGACGTCGAAGTCGCAAAGCTGCAGTGCGTACAACCTGGCCGGCAACTGGTGACCCTCAACCTCGACTGTCACACCCTCCAGGTAACCGAAGGAACGCATGTAGTCACCGGACGGGAGATCGACCAATACGTCACACTGCCTCTCGGGGTGTGACAAGCAAGAGACTCGTAAAACTCCTCGGAAGCAAAACACAAGGAAGCACCAGGATCAACCAAAACACGAGCAGCTCTGCCAAGGATAGGTAGAGTACCTATTACTAGGTTCGATGCCTCTGCCTGCTCCCGGGTGAGTGAGCGCATCACGCGACCACGACCACGTCCACGCTGCGGCGCCTGCTGGGGCTGCTGCTGCGGCGGCTGCTGGTGCTGAGGAAATGCTGCTGCTGCTGCTGGTACGACTGGTACTGCTGCGGCTGCGGGAACTGCTGGACCTGCTGCTGGTACTGCCCTCTCTGCTGCTGACGCGGTCCTGCTGCTGGGGAGGGTACTGGTACTGAGGTGGCTGCTGCGCGTACTGCACTGGCTGCTGCTGCTGCGGAGCTTGCCCCATAGGGCAATCCCTCCTAAAGTGGCCTGGCAAGCCACAAGTGTAGCACACTGGCTCCTGACTGCCCTGCTCAGCACCCTGCTGTACTGACTGCTCTGCAAACCTGGACTGACGCCTCTGCTGACGGCTCCGTCCACCCCGCGTAGACAACTTCCTGAACTGCGAGCGAATTCCAGAGCTACCGGAACTGCCGAGCCTGAGGAAGAGGAAGTCGCACTACCGCGGCTGCCTGCTGGACGCTGGTACGGCGAGGACCTGGAAGAGGCTCCTCCCTGCTGCTGCTGCTGAGGCTGCCAAGCCTCCCTATCCAAGGCGGTGGCCTTCGCCACGGCCTCTCCAAGGTGGTACACATGTGTGCCGTCACACCCCACCTCAGGTCTGGTCTCAGCCCTGCTATAAACCTCTCTGCACAAGCCTGGTCACTGCCTGCTACATGAGGCACATGCCTCAACAACGGACAAACCTCTGGTGGTACTGAGAAACTGTGAGGTCGCCCTGCACCAACTCGTGGAACTGGTCCCGTCTCTCACGTCGAGCGTAGTCGGGGAAGTACTCGTCGTGGAAGACCTCTGAAAACTGCTGCCAAGAGATCTGGTCCAACCGCTGCCCCTAGAAGTGAGTCTGCCTCTGAACTCTCCACCACTCATGGGCTGCTCCCTTGAGCTGATATACTGCCAAACGAACCTGGTCCTCCTCAGCGCACTCCATAGTCTCGAAGATGCGCTCCAACTCATGGGTCCAGCTCTCTGCCTTATCTGGATCATACTCACCGTGAACATCGGTGGGCGAAGACGCAGGAACCTCTCAAGGAGAGCGGTCCTCGCCTCCGACACCGCTGCCCTCCGCTGACCGGACCGGGTACTCCCAGTACCGACCGCTGCTGGCGGACTGGCTGCTCCACCTCTGGCTCCACTCTGGCTCCCCTTCTGTGCTCTGGTATAGCTGGGGGAGGTACTGGAAACTGACCACCTGCTGCTGCCTGCCGGGCGCCACACTCCCTGGTACATAGCTCTGAAGAACTGCTCGGCCATGGGAAACCAGTCTGCGTACTGCTGAGGCTGAGGGTGGTACTCCTGCTGCTACCACCTGCTGCCGCTGCCTCTGCTGCTGCTGCCTGTGCACCCTGAGGCTGTGCCACTGACTCCTCCACGGACACCTCCTCCTGAACCTGCCCCTAGCGGGCATGTCGGACTCATCCTGCTGCTCAACCAGCTGCCTAGCCTACTGCGCCTACGCGAGCCATGACCTACACGGCAACACAACTGACAAAGGTTACAAATACCTCTCGGGCGGCTAGCAGTGTACTTGTACTATTGTTGGGACTTACTGTTGCAGTTTAGATCCACTACAAGTCCTGTCAGACCAAGCTCTGATACCAATGTAACGACCCGAGAACCCGACCCTCGGCCCACGCCGAGGACCCGATTTTCGCGGTCGCCACCCACGACCAGGGGGACCCGGAGGGCTATAACACGCGTCTGACAGGATATGTAACGGAGGTAAACGTCAACTGCTAAGCTAGAAGCGTACAAGCGGAACAGGAAAGTAAAGCGAGACCGCTGCGTACCGCTCTAAGTACAGTCCCAACGCACGCACACTAGTACAAGTAAGGAAAGGGGAGAGACAAGTCCCTTAGGAGCATACCCCGAGGGTGACGTACACTGAGAGGGGGAACCACTGCTAGCTACGGGGACTAAGACTACCGCCCCGTCTCCTCCGCCCGACTGCGCCCTGCCGCTGCTGGAAGACTCACCTGGAAAACAGAGGGATGAGCTTCACAACAGAAGCTCAGTAGGGACTACCAATCTCCCACTGGCTCTAACAGGCAGAGGAACATATACGAACTATTAATAAAGGAAAGACGGCAGTTTATATCTTTCTACCTACAAAAGAAAGTGCGGAAGCGAAGCTAAAGCTAACACGGTACGGAAAGTACTCTCTCGGTCGAACCCCGTACGACTGCCCGTCGTGACCACCACACACGGCTAGTAAAACACAGACGGAGGGAACTCCGCCTGGACAGGACACTAGCTACGGGAACAACACCACTAGTCAGACGGTCAGGGCGTCCACAGACGTCTTATCCTCGACCTAGGTCCTGGCCCTCGCGTCTCGTCAGAGTGAGGTAGGACACAAGTACAACAATAGTAACCGCCGTAGTCTGGCCGGACTACGGTCCCACGCCTACCTCCCCAAGCGGTTCCGGGCCGCAAGGAGCGAGGCAGTGAGAAACAGGACTAGCTGGCATGCGCTGGGTAGAACTTCAAACTGTCCTCGGCGTCCCAGACCAACCACGAGAGCTCTGCAAGCGACTCACACGCCACTGTCCTAACCACCGTTTTCCCCTCAGCTCCTGAGTCCGCCTAAGCGGCTGCCACCTCGAGCACACTCGTAGCCCGGAGTACTCCCTCAACAGGCTCCCGAGGACGGGGGTCCCAGGTAACGGTAACAACCTCTCGCACGGGACAAGCCTCAAGTGCCGCGCACCGTCGAACGACTAGTGTGAGACCATACTAGGGAACTAGCACAAGTGCCACGGTACAGTAAAGCGAAAACGGAAGCGGCGGAAGCACAACCTGCCTCTGGACTGAGAAGGCGACATAGGCCCTGTCGCCTTCAAGAAGGCGACATAGGGGGTGTTTGCTTACCAGTCAGGTGGCGACACAGGGTATGTCGCCTTCAGGCCAGTCGGGGTTCCGAGACTCTTTCTTCCGGGAACCTCCCCGAAACGGGAGAAACACTACACGCGGGGAGGGAGCATGCTTATCATGCTAGAAAGCCATTAACATACAAACCACCCTCGAACACCCCAAGAACATGGATTCTACGCTCGGAGGAAAACCTCACTCACACGAGCATGGAGTTCACACTCCCCAAACCCCAATCACAGAAACCACGGTCTAGACGGGGAGGGGATCATGCTTAGGGAGAAGGAGTCGGATGTCCCTACCTCCACGCGAAGAACGCACCCGTTGGGGCCTTCTCGTAGGTTGGCCGTCTCCTCCTCGCACCGCACGGCACGAACACAACCCCTGCACAACGGAGCGTCACCCTCCTCAGCACGGCCGCCTCAACACGGGGGAGGCACCCCAAAACCGTCGGAAGCTCCGAGAGGGCGAGAGAAGAGAGGGGAAAGGAGAGGCGCGAGAGAGGGGGAAGGGGCTCGGGCGCCCAGGCTTTAAGCCCGCGGTGCTGAGAAGGTGACATACCCCATGTCGCCATGAAAACCAGAAGGCGACACACCCCCGTCGCAACCCACTGACAACAATCAAATCTCGGAATTCGAAAAAGTGAAGGCGACAGCCATCTTGTCGCGTTCACACCGACACCGCCAGAGCCGTACTGACACAAAGGACGCCCGTCACGTCTGTCAGACGGCGTCTGGGGCGACGCGATGGGAAGGCGACATAGGCCATGTCGCCTTCAAGAAGGCAACATACCCCATGTCGCCATCCATTATGTCGCCTTCAAGAGGGCGACATACCCCCTGTCGCAATCCAAGCAGAACCAGACATCGACGCGATCGGAACCACGTCGCGACAGTCGCCCTGCCGCGACCCAGAGGACGGGGCCAAGGGCCCAAGGGGGCCGGGTGTTACAGTTCTTTTCAGGACTTGCGTGTGTTTGTTCTGGCTTGTGGAGGCATTGTGACAGACTTGTACCACCAGCAGTTGAGTTGAGATAGTAATTTTGTGTGAGCTTGTGCTCCCTCGAGGTATGCCCCAGGTAGTTGTACTTTTAAAAATGACATGTATTAATGTAATGGGACAATTGTAAATTGTTATATGCAGATATGAGCACATGTTCTTCTTTGTGTCTTATACTGTGTGGTTGTCTTTTATATTCCTCCTGGACACGTGTATAAGATATCCCTTGCGAGACTTCGATCCGTTCGCGGGAGGCGGATCTGGATATGGAGTCTTATTGGGCATAAATACCCCGTCCCGTACAGTTGTATCAGAGCGGTTGTCCAGTTAGAATATGAAAAGACATTGAAGTTACAATGTCCCAATACAAAAATTAATGTCCACTGTTGGTAGTAAGTCTGTGGTTTTGTGTCATATAAAGTGGTTTTACGTAAGTTTTTGGCGCGTAAATTGTATGTTTTGTTTGTTAATTGGTAGTGGTGAGCGTTGTTGAGGTACATCTGATAGTGTGGTTACTGGTATGAGTTGTGTGGTTATACCAGTGTACCAGAGGCGATTAAGGTTGTTGTTGTAAAGTTTCCAATTATGATGTTAAAGAGATTAGTGAATTGAGTCATAGCAATTAGAAAGGAAAGAATAGTGTTTTGAGATAGATATCTCTGAGGTGATTTAGTATAGTACAGAGTGGCAGAGACAGGTATAAGATAATATGTTGGAATATAAATAGTAGTGAGAACAAAGTTATGGTGAAGGATAGTGCAGTGTGATTAAGGTTATGGAATTTGTAAATTGTGGCTGATGACTGAGATAAAGATAATCAGATTAAGTGTGTTTGTAATTAGAGATGGTTGCAGTGCAAAGTTTGAAAGTGATGTCATTTGAATAAAGAGGATAATGAGAAATTTGATATAGAGCTCTATGTGAGCATGTGCCGAAGTGATCAGTTAGGCAAAGGGAAAGTAAGGAAGAATGAATCGATATGATGAGTCTTTCTGAGGACTTTACAGGAAACATATTTGCTTAGCCAGAGGTAGTTTGTGAAGATTTTACAAAATGATTAGTGAAAGATTATAGTGTTAAAGATAAGAATTGTTCTTCAAAGATTTGTGATATTTAGCAGCTGTGCACAGTTTGTGAATAGGGACGGATTGAGATTAGTTGAGAAGCCATAAAGAAGAATGTTTATATGATAGTAGGAATGACAATGTGAAGGGTACAATATAATCAGCTAGTTAACTAAGTAATGTGAAAAGTGTTTTGCAGAAAAGGTATAATGCTTAATACAGTTGGCAGATTATTGGTCTTGAAAAGGAAAGGTGAGTATAATTGAAGAGTTGAGAAAATGATCAGTAAGAGTTCGCTAGTAGCATGTAGAAAGTGGTCTGGTTTAAGCAAAAATATTTTCTTAAAGCAATACTTTAAATTATGAGATGAAGATGAAAGGGAGGACAGTTAAAGAATAATATACAGATTTGAGCTTAGCTGAGCAGAACATGAAGGTAAGAAATAAGTGGAAATTGAAATTGTTAAGTATAGAAAGAGAAGTATTGTGCAATGTCACAATATGGAAATAGATGTTCTAAGAAAAGAGAGATAATGGGGTTAGTTAGCCAAAGAATGTAAATTGAAGTCAGAAAGGAAATATGAAAAACAAGGTTTGTCAGTAAGATAATGGTATAATAGTTTTCAGATTTTTGAAGTATGTGGCAATCAGAATTGAAGTATTAGAGAAAGTAATTTAAAATTTTAGGTATTGTCTCCTAGTATTGAATAATTAAGTAAAGTGACTTGAGAAATAAAATTTATGGAATTTTGTGGAATAATTAATATTATCAGAGTGGCGCAGTGGAAGCATGGAAGGTAAGAAAGATTTAATATTGGCAAACTATACAAGGTTTCTTTGCTTAAAGAAAAGTTCAAGATATTTGCATAATTAAGAAAAGAGGTAGTGATTTTTGGTCAGATATGAGTTAAGGCAGTAAGATAAAACGGTATAAAAAGACTGAAACTTAGTTATGATGATTTCCTTCTTTAATACAACTTGACAATTAAGAATGTGAATATAAATGAGTCATAGTAGCGGTTGGCAGTGGTAAACAAATGGTAAAAAAGGCGTCGAAAAATTTGGCAATTTATAAATGATTTTATATGGCAGAGTACCAGAAATAACAGAATAAAGTGAAAGGCTTTAAGCAAGAAAAATAGCCCAAAAATAAAGTGTGTTGCGAGCAATACAGTTCAGAAAGTATGGGGACAGATCGAGCCCAAGCAGATAAGTGCCATCGGTAGGGTGAATTGCCCAGGAGGAAATGTGACAGTAGCTTGAGTCAAGAAGATAAAGCGCCACCAGCCAAGTAGACTCATCCATGGTTAGAGAGTAAAGAATGTCAGATTGAAACCCATGAAGCAAAACGGTTATGAAATGAAGAAAGGTAAAGCAGAAAAGAAGTGTATCCTAATTGTTCCGCGTACGACTTTATTTCTTTTTAGATGATAATCCGGTTTGTGTGGTTGTGTGAACGTCGAGGCGACATCTTTTTAGGTGATAATATTGTAACATCGCATGTTTTTCGGATCTTCGTGGATCTCTGTTCAGCGTATGAGGTGGTCACATCTTGACCAGGCGACTCACTTTGTGTGTGCACGATTGTGGATTTGTGTCGGTTGACATCCAGTGAGTTGGACATCACTGTAGGTTGGCGTCCAAGGTGTGACGCCGATTGTTTGTTGGCGGCAAGGCTGCTGCTGTAACATGGTTTAGCGTCCATCGATGTGGACGTCTACCGTTGGTTCTAGTGAGTTCCATTGTAGGAACTTGGCGGCGGGCGATGTGGACGTAGTGTGGCGGTTGGTTAAACGGCGCAGAGTTGACGTTAACCTGAAGCACCTGTGTTTTTAGGGCTGACCTGAGCCTTCTTCTTTCCCCATTTTCTCTCGTTCTCTTCCCCCACCTCACCTTGTGGCCTCTTTACTACTTCCGGCAGCAGACGGGAACACGTGGGAAGGCCGTGGTGCGCGTGGCAGCGGCAAATCGGGCGGGGAATGGACGAGAGGAGGCGGTGTTCGCGGAAAGCTTCTGGGGCTTCGGCGCGATTCGAGGTTCTTTAGGGGTTTATTAGCATTTTAGAGGTAGGGACTGGACCCCTTGATCTCTCTTGGTTGATTTGCCATGTTCCGTTTGCATTAATTCATGTGTAATGAGTTTTTGGGGAAAGGTTTTCCATGTTGGGAAATTTGGTGGTTTGATCGATCCAAGCATTGGATCTTGCTATTCCGATTTAATTATGGTGCATAGATGTAAGGGGAAGTGTTTCCCTTTGTTTTCCTGTTGTTTATAGGGCTAGATTGCCGTATGATCGGCCTCGGGCCGTCTGTGCGTTCTGTGTATGCTGAGAGCTGAAGATATCAGCGTCAACATCGATTGACGTTGGATTCTTCAGTTGGAGATAAACGACCAGTTGTCTAGCCGTTGATCTTGAGTAAACAGCCAGGTGGTGGTCATTTACTTAGTATTAACGGCAAGGATACTGTTGTTTATATCTATTGGCATTCGATGTTGCGCCACCTGTGCATGTATCAGCAGCGTGTTTTACGGTGTTCTTGTGCAATTATCGTTGTGCATGGCAATGACAGATGGGAGCCAGTGCACTTGTTACGCTCATGGCGCGCATTGCTCACGAGATGAGCATGTTTTACATAGTTAATGTGTAATATACATAGTGGTATGATGTTTATGTATTAGACTATTGTTTACGTGGATGACATGTAGTACACTAATCATGGTGTGTCATACACGCGATGTCTACGTGGTTTGAATACCATCCATATGGTTTGTGTGTACATGGCATATCGTACGTTATTGTGTTTATTAGTTATCATAATTAATCTGCGTGTTGTGGCGATGAGGTTCACGTTGGAACCTAGCTGTGATCCTTTAAGATCTCTCACAGATTATCCTAGATGAATAAATAATAAAGTATAAGTGTGATTGTGTATTATGCTTAGGTGGCAGTGCAGGTCACTTGTGACAATGACAGGCCGTGATGTTATTATTAATATAGTTATATGTGTGATTGTGTAGGTTAGCTTGTAAGTCTAAGGTGACTGAGTCAAGCTATCTCTAATATATGTACGTGATCGCTAATAGAAAGAGTTGTGAATATATCGTGGTTTGAGCTTGCCGAGTGTGGTGGTCGACGCCTGTTCCGGAATCCTCTCTAGTCGGGTACCCCAGGTTCTTGTGAGCTAGGCACGTGTACTTGTTGTGCTTGGGGTTTTGTCCGGTATTTGTGTTGTACCGTCGAGGTCTGTGTCGTCTGTCCTGGACACCCCCACTCCTTTGTTTGAGTTGTACGTCCTGCTGAGGGAAGACGACAGTGGGACAGTGTGGCTGTGACGGATCGCCTCGGTCAAGCCCGTTAAACCGATAACGTACTTGATCCGAGTCCGCCTCCCGCGAAGGGCCGAAGCCTCGCAAGGGATACCAAACCACAGTCCGTGTAAACATAAAGGAACATACCACATTTCATATATTCGCAAGTTTACATAGCCAAATTTTCACAAAAGCTGAAAAGAAGTACAAGAGCTGGGGCATACCCGAGGTACAACTGAAGAAAGTAAACAACTACAAAACTACACTGCTGAAACTACTCTGCTGGAGGTGCTGACCCTGCACCGCTACGACGCGGCCCGGAACTGGACGTCGGACGAGAGACGTCCTCCTCGCTCTCACCCTGGGGGATAGGGGTGAGCCTCTCTAGTCACTGGCTCAGTAGGGAACTCCCCAAAACCGAGCGAAACAAACCACACGAGTACGAATAGTAAACAACATCAACAATTTATATAACAGCTAAGCAGGTAAGTAAAGCTGTAAAAGTACTCACCGTCTGCCGACTACGAGAAACAACAGTAATAATTAAACGGCAAACCAGTACAAGTGTACAAGCTAAAGTAGAGACAGCCAACACGAGCCACGTGAACTAGTTCGCGACACCAGAAACTGACTCGGACAACTAACACAGGTCTACCTCTCCAGTCTGCAGCCAAGACTAAAGGTCCAGCTGCCGTTCCACGTAAAAAGGTCAAGCAACTGTGGAGACCAACTAAAACACCAAACCTGCAGACCACACGGTCACAGGCCATGCCTGGCACCTCTAGAAGACCCTGGCCTGGGCTCGCTAGAGTGAGGCACTGGAAAAGGACTAGCTGGGGACCAGTGTCGACTACTGGTGTCCGTACCCCCAACTACGAGCGCGCTACAAGTGACTAGAAATAAAAACACAAGTGTCACTGTCCCACTATCGTCTTTCCCTCAGCCGGACGTACAACTCTAACACAAGAGTGAGGGTGTCCAGGTCAGACGACACAGACCTCGACGGTACAGCACAAGTACCGGGACAAAGCCCCGAGCTAACAGCCTGGCTCACAAAGAACCTGGGGCACCCACTGGAGAGGTAACCACGGTAGGCGTCGTACTACTCGCCACGTACACAGAACCACGTGCACGTCACACACAAATCACGTGAAACCTCACGTAAACCACAAGTAACCACTGGTCCACTACACGTGAACCGAACTGACTCGCGTACACAACGCGTAGTCACCGAAGTAAACAATAACAGCATACCTTGTATGCTAAACACGTAAACCAAGTGCACTCAGTGCACCTCATGCGTCAACACACATGCATTATCGATAATTATTGTACTTAGACATTTCTGCTCAAATAGAAGTAGGCGGCCACTCGATTGCCGCTTACAGGGAGTCAACGGCAAGGTCTTGGCCGTTAACCTCCTGGCTGAGGATCTTGGCGGCAAGCGATGTTGACGCCAAGTTCTCCGGCCATAAACCCTGCAGAAACCCTAATCCGGCCCTGCGGGTTTTCTAACTGTTCTAACACTGAAAAACATGCAAATGAATTCCTTTAGCATGCTAGAACCCAATACAACCCGTTATAACATGATTCGTACAGTAAACTACTCAAACCACCCATTATCCCGCTTGGTGCAACTCTATCCAAACTGGATTAACATGCTGGTTCAAGTGATTTATGTGTTTTAATGTTTCTACGGAGCTACCAGGGTTCGTCCCTACCTCAGAACGCGTTAGAATCTCCTGCAACCCCCGGTTCAGCCGAGCCCTCCGCGAGCTCCCACGCGAATTGCACCACGCCACGACGTTTCCTCGCGTAATTCAGCGATGTCGCGCGTTCCACGATCGTCCAACTACTCCTCGGTACCTGTTGGAAGCTTCAAAGACTCGGGGGCAGCAAGCTGGGGCAAGAGGGAATGAGTGAGAGCTGAGAGAACTGCCCTCGGGTGAGCCTATAACCTGTTGAACTGACAGGTTGGCGTCAACCCCATGCCGCCAACATCAACCGCCAGCTAAACGCCACATCTACTGCCGCTAAGCTCATGATGTAAACGTCCACCAATCTGGACGCCTACTAGTAAACGGCAACCCTTGGCCGCCAACTCAGACCGAACAGCAGCAGGCCTATTCCATTTCAGGACCCACCCTGCCTACACCTGCTCAAGCCACGCATGCACATTACACATACACACAACTGACTCACACTGGCCTCACAACGGCTGCACAACCACAACACATACGATCCGCATGGATCCGAAAAGCACGCGACGTTACATTACTATCATCTAAAAAGAAAATTTCGACCTCGAAATTCATAACACAATTCAAAGTTAAACATCATACATACACACCTTACAAGTACTATCATCTAAAAAGAAAATACTCAAACTTATTCAAACAGATAGGGATACGCTTTAGCCATTTCTGCGGCTAACTCCCAGGTATCCTCACCACCCAACCTATTTTCCCATCTCACTTTAACTAGCTCAATTTCTTTATTTCTCAGCTTCTTATCTTTCGATCTGTGATCTGCACCGGATACTCTGGCATAGTCATGTCCGGCCTCAGGTCACCACCTTGATATCTAAATTTGAGCTGGATCTTCAATACTTTTCTCAACATGGAGACATGGAAAATATCATGCACATCTGCAAAATCAGCTGGCAAATCAGTCTATAAGCTGCTTCCCCAATTCTTTCAATACCGAAAGGTCCCACATACCTTGGACTCAACTTTCCAGACTTGCCAAACCTCATTATACCTTTACTTGGGGAAACTCTCAGAAAAACAAAATCTCCCACCTCAAACTGAAGTGGTCTCCTCCGCACATCTGCATAACTTTTCTGCCTACTTTGAGCTGCCTGCAATTTTTCTTTAATAAGCTTCACTACTTTTGTGGTTTGCTGAATCAATTCAGGACCCACTAATTGCCTTTCTCCCACTTCATGCCAATTCAATGGGGTTCTACATGGCCTTCCATATAAAGCTTCATACGGTGCCATCCCAAGACTGGTATGATAACTATTATTGTAGGCAAACTCAACCATTCCCAAATGATGCTCCCAACTACCTCCCCAAACTAAACAACAAGCTCGCAACATATCTTCAATTGTCTGAATAGTCCTCTCTGTCTGACCATCTGTCTGGGGATGATAAGCGGAGCTATATCTCAATTCAGAAACCAATTACTTTCTGCAGACTTCTCCAAAAACCAGAGTAAATCTTAGATCTCTATCAGATACAATAGTCTTTGGAATACCATGCAGTGGAACAATTCTTTCAACATAAATATTTGCCAACCTGTCCACTGTCCAAGACATACTTACTGCCACTAATCTGCACACCTTAGTAATCTGTCAACAAACACCCATATTCCATTATGCCTGAACTTGACCTTGGTAAACCTGCCACAAAGTCCATGCGATATCATCCCATTTCCACTGTGAAAGGCAATGGTTGCAATAGACCTCAGGCTTTGATGCTCTGCTTTAATCTGTGACAGATAGCACATCTTGCCACAAATTCTGCTATTTTTTCTTCATATGAGGCCACCAAAAATGCTTCCTTAAATCATGGTACATTTTAGTACTACCCGGATGAATAGTGTACCTAGATTTATGAGCCTCTTCAGAACTCGCTGCTTCCTCTCTCTCTGCAGGAACAAACAACCTGCCCCTAAGCCTGACCACACAATTATCATCAATAGAAACTCCTTCCATTTTTACAATTCAGGTAAACCTGCATCTGCTCTCTGAGCTTCAATGATCTGCCAATATAAAGATGGCTCTACAGCACTAGCAGCTAAAATTGCCCGATGCTGACTGCTGGGCACATACAAGGAATTCTCCGCTACTTCTTCATATAACTTCCATTCTTTAATCATCATCAGATTCATATATGCCTTTCTGCTCAAGGCATCAGCTACAACATTGGCCTTACCGGATGGTAAGCCAAACTGAAATCATAATCCTTAAATATTCAACCCATCTGCGCTGGCGAGATTTAAATCTTTCTGCGAGAAGATATACTTCAAGCTTTTATGATCGGAAAATTTCAAATCTCTCGCCATACAGATAATGCCTCCACATTTAAAGCAAATACAACTGCTGCCAATTCTAAATCATGAGTAGGGTAATTTTCCTCTGCTGGCTTCAATGTCTGGAGATGCATACGCTATCACTTTACCATGCTGCATAAGCACTGCACCAAGACCTCTCCTTGAAGCATCAGTATACAGCACAAAACCACCACTCCCTGCCAGCAATGTCAATATAGGTGCTGATGTAAGTCTTTTCTTCATTCCATGAAACTTCTCTGACATTCACCGGACCACACAAAAGGCACTCCTTTCTGGTCAGTCTAGTCATAGGTGCTGCATTTTAGAAAAATCTTGAATAAAGCGCCTATAATAACCTGCCAACCCAGAAAACTTCTAATCTCGGTTATTGTCTTAGGCACTTCCCACCTAGACACAGCTTCCACTTTACTCGGGTACGCACTCCTGCTACTCCTTAGCTGAAATAACATGACCCAAAAACTGAATTTCTTTAACCAGAATTCACACTTACTAAATTTAGCAAACATCTGGTTATCTCTTAACAACTGCAAGGTAAACCTCAAATGAGCTGCATGCTCCTCTTCAGATGCTGAATAAATTAGAATATCATCAATAAAGACCACAAAAAATTGATCTAAATATGGATGAAAAATTCTATTCATCAGATCCATAAAACCTGCAGGAGCATTAGTCAACCCAAAAGGCATTACCACAAACTCATAGTGACCATATCTGGTTCTGAACGCTGTCTTATCTATATCCTCCTCTTTGATTCTCAATTGATGGTACCCGGACCTCAATCAATCTTAGAAAACACTTTTGCTGATTGCAATTGATCAAATAAATCATCTATCCTCGGCAACGGGTACTTATTCTTGATGGCACATCATTCAATTTTCTATAATCAATGCACATCCGAAAACTTCCATCTTTCTTTTTCACAAATAAAACCGGCGCTCCCCACGGGAATGACTCGGTCTAAAAAACCCTTTTGCAACAACTCTTCTAACTGCTTTTTCAATTCCTTAAGTTCTGCTGGTGCCATCCGATATGGGGCTTTGGAGATCGGCATGGTACCTGGCAGCAACTCAATAGAAAAGTCCACCTCTCTGTGTGGAGCGAAACCAGATAAATCTTCCGAAAAACATCAGCAAATTCCCTAACCACGGGAACTACTTCTATTGGCTGACTGGCCTCTACCAACTTACCGAGGCTAAATAGGCCACACACCCATCATTAATCACTTTCTAGCTTTAATTGCAGAAATTAGAACTTGGAGGTATAAAAAGGCATACCTTGATATTCAAACACTGCACCATTAGGATGACAAAATCTGATCCTTTTCTTTCTGCAATCTAACATTGCTCCATACATTTCAAGCCAATCCATACCCAAAATGATATCATAATCTGACAGCTGCAGGGCATACAACCGACCCGACATCTGGTTCCCTCAATCATAACAGGAGCTCATCTATATAGCTCGAAGTGAGTAAAAACTCACCTGAAGGAACCTCCACCACTAACTCACAAGACTTCTCTTCTAAAGGATGAGTTATGCAATCCAGAAATTCTTCGGAAATAAAAGAATGAGAGGCACCCGAATCAATAAGACTCTTGCTGAATATTCATAAGAGGTAAAGTACCTTCTATCATATTTGACGCCTCTGCCTGGGCTCGGGTGATAGCCATAACCCGGCCTCTCCCTCGCTGCTGCGGTGCTCCTCTGCCACGACCTGCCTGTGGCTGCTGAACTGCTGAGGCTGCTGCTGCTGCTGCACACCTCTGCCATACCCATACTCTCTTGCATACGGACAATTGCGGATCAAATGTCCCGGCTGATTGCAATTATAACATCTATACCTGGAGGACAATAGGCTGCCTGGCAGTACTCTGCTGCGACTCCTCCACCTCAGGCCTACCACGCCCTGCTGCAAATGCTGACGACCTCCCCATCCTCTTCCTTTGCCTTTAAATACTTGCTTTAATTTCTGGCCCCATTTCCTGAAACCAGATGAAGAAGGTCCTGCTGGTGCCTTGCCCTTGCTTGCACCTACTGTCTGCTGCGGTAGCCAGAAACTACCTGAACCTGATTCACCTGCCTGACGAGTCCGGATAGACCTCTCCAAAGTAGCTGCCCTCTGCGCTGCTTCTTCCACTGTCTTACATTAAGAGGTACTATCGTATCCTGCAATTCCACTCTCAAACCTCTGATAAAATACTCAACCATCATATATTATCTGAAACCACATATGGCGCATAACGGCTAAGTGCCATAATCTCATCTGGTACTCTAAGACTGAAGAGTTACCTTGCTGAAGAGTTCGGAAATTGCTCTCTTTTTACTTGCTGCACTTGGATCGGAAAGAATGTATCATTAATACATCAAGAAACTCCGGCCAAGTGATAGCTTCTTCCGTCCTGCCTGCAAAAGTGGTTTGCATCTTCAATCGCCACCATTCCAAGGCAAAACCTCTCAACTGATAAGCAGCTAATACCACTCTATCCGCTGCCGGACACCTCATAGTCGCAAAAACTCTCTCAATTTTATGAACCCAATGCTCAGCTGTATCTGGATTCGGCCTCCTGAATAAGTAGGTGGCTGCAATCTCAGAAATTTTTCAACCTGCAACACTGGTTCTTCCGCTAACAACACTGGTGGTGGCACATGCTACAAAAGGCACCTCCACTCTCGGCGGAACTGGAGCAACAGGTACAACCTCTCCATCCCTAGGTGGCACTGCAACCGGTGGTACTGGCGCCTGCTGATCCATTCTTGTCCGAATATCCGTGAGGCTCTCCAAAATCCTTCTATCATACGCTGGGTGCTTTCCTCCGGATCATCTCCTCCACCACCCCAATCTCTTCTATCAGCCATTTCAGAAATTTCTACATACACGAAACACCAGACAAAAATCAAAACCCACGAATGATCAAAAACCAGGGTCCCTACCAGCAGTGTATAATGACCGAAATAAGGCTATGTATCCTCTTAATTTCTTATATTAACACGGACCTTGCTCTGATACCAACTGTGACGGATCGCCTCGGTCAAGCCCGTTAAACCGATAACGTACTGATCCGAGTCCGCCTCCCGCGAACGGGCGAAGCCTCGCAAGGGATACCAAACCACAGTCCGTGTAAACATAAAGGAACATACCACATTTCATATATATTCACAAGTTTACATAGCCAAATTTCACAAAAGCTGAAAAGAAGTACAAGAGCCTGGGGCATACCCGAGGTACAACTGAAGAAAGTAAACAACTACAAAACTACACTGCTGAAGCTACTTGCTGGAGGTGCTGACCTGCACCGCTACGACGCGGCCCGGAACTGGACGTCGAACGAGAGACGTCCTCCTCGCTCTCACCTGTGGGGGTAGGGGTGAGCCTCTCTAGTCACTGGCTCAATAGGGAACTCCCCCAAAACCGAGCGAAACAAACACCACGAGTACGAATAGTAAACAACATCAACAATTTATATAACAGCTAAGCAGGTAAGTAAAGCTGTAAAAGTACTCACCGTCTGCCTGCCGACTACGAGAAACAACAGTAATAATTAAACGGCAAACCAGTACAGGTGTACAAGCTAAAGTAGAGACAGCCAACACGATCCACGTGAACTGGTTCGCGACACCAGAAACTGACTCGGACAACTAACACAGGTCTACCTCTCAGTCTCGCAGCCACGGACGAAAGGTCCAGCTGCCGCTCCACGTAAAAAGGTCAAGCAACTGTGGAGACCAACTAAACACCACAAACCTGCAGACCACACGGTCACAGGCCCATGCCTGGCACCTCCAGAAACCCTGGCCTGGGCTCGCTAGAGTGAGGCACTGGAAAAGGACTAGCTGGGGACCAGTGTCGACTACTGGTGTCCGTACCCCCAACTACGAGCGCGCTACAAGTGACTAAAACAAACACAAGTGTCACTGTCCCACTGTCGTCTTTCCCTCAGCCGGACGTACAACTCTAACACAAGAGTGAGGGTGTCCAGGTCAGACGACACAGACCTCGACGGTACAGCACAAGTACCGGGACAAAGCCCGAGCTAACAGCCTGGCTCACAAAGAACCTGGGGCACCCAACTGGAGAGGTAACCACGGTAGGCGCGTACTACTCGCCACGTACACAGAACCACGTGCACGTCACACACAAACCACGTGAAACCTCACGTAAACCACAAGTAACCACTGGTCCACTACACGTGAACCGAACTGACTCGCGTACACAACGCGCAGTCACCGAAGTAAACAACTAACAGCATACCTTGTATTAAACACGTAAACCAAGTGCATTCAGTGCACCTCATGCGTCAACACACATGCATTATCGATAATTATGTACTTAGACATTTCTGCTCAAATAGAAGTAGGCGGCCACATCGATTGCCGCTTACAGGGAGTCAACGGCAAGGGTCCTGGCCGTTAACCTCCTGGCTGAGGTCTTGGCGGCAAGCGATGTTGACGCCAAGTTCTCCGGCCATAAACCCTGCAGAAAACCTAATCCGGCCCTGCGGGTTTCTAACTGTTCTAACTACTGAAAAACATGCAAATGCAATTCCTTTAGCATGCTAGAACCCAATACAAACCGTTATAACATGATTCGTACAGTAAACTACTCAAACCACCCATATCCCGCTTGGTGCAACTCTATCCAAACATGGATTATCATGCTGGTTCAAGTGATTATGATGTGTTTAATGTTTCTACGGAGCTACCAGGGTTCGTCCCCTACCTCAGAACGCGTTAGAATTTCCTGCAACCCCCGGTTCACGCCGAGCCCTCCGCGAGCTCCCACGCGAATTGCACCACGCCGCGACGTTTCCTCGCGCAATTCAGCGACGCCGCGCGTTCACGATCGTCCAACTACTCCTCGGTACCTGTTGGAAGCTTCAAAGACTCGGGGGCAGCAAGCTGGGGCAAGAGGGAATGAGAGTGAGCTGAGAAACTGCCCTCGGGTGAGCCTATAACCTGTTGAACTGACAGGTTGGCGTCAAACCCCCATGCCGCCAACATCAACCGCCAGCCTAAACGTCAACATCTACTGCCGCTAAGCTCATGATGTAAACGTCCACCAATCTGGACGCCTACTAGTAAACGGCAACCCTGGCCGCCAACTCAGACAGAACAGCAGCAAGTCCTATTCCATTTCAGGACCCACCCTGCTCTACACCTGCTCAAGCCACACATGCACATTACACATACCACACAAAGACTCACATGGCCTCACAACGGCCGCCACAACCACAACACACACGATCCGCATGGATCCGAAAAGCACGCAACGGTACAGTGGCTCCTCAGTTACTTTAGTAATTGTCGGCGCTGTAGTGGGGTACGGACACCAGTAGATGTCACTGGTCCCCAGCTAGGTTTTTATCCTGTTTCCAGTGCCTCACTTTAGGATGCTCTGGGTCCAGAGACCTTAGAGGTACAAGGCATGGACCTGCAGCTGTGTGTCTGCAGGTGTGGTGTTGGTGGTCCCACAGTTGTTTGTCCTTTTACGTGGAGCGGCAGCTAGACCTTCATTTGTGGCTGCGAGACTGAGAGGTAGTTGGGGCGGAATGCCTCGGCCAAGCCCGTTAAAATGATAAAGTACTTGATCCGAGTCCGCCTCGCGAACGGGCCGAAGCCTCGCAAGGGGAAACCAAACCACAGTCCGTGTAAACACAAAAGGAACACCCCACATTTTCTATATATTTCACCAAGTTACATAGCAAATTTCACAAAAAACTGAAAAGAAGTACAAGAGCTGGGGCATACCCGAGGTACAACTGAAGAAAAAATAAACAACTATCTACACTACACGCTGGGTGCTACTACACAAGCTGGGGTACCGACCCTGCACCGCTACGCGCGGGCTTGAACTGGATGACGGTCGTGAAACGTCCTCCTCGCTCTCACCTGTGGGGGTAGGGGTGAGCCTCGCTAGTCATTGGCTCAGTAGGGAACTCCCCCACACCGAGCAAACCAAAACCACATTTACGAAAGCAGTAAACAGTACCAACAATTATAGAACAGCTAAACAGGATATTAAAGCTGTAAAAGTACTCACCGTCTGCCGACTACGAGAAACAACTTTAATAATTAAACGACAAACCAGTACAAGTGTACAAGCTAAAGTAGAGACAGCCAAACACGAGCCACGTGAACTGGTTCGCGACACCAGAGACTGACTCGAACAAGCTAACACAGGTCTACCTCTCAGTCTCGCAGCCACGGACGAAAGGTCCAGCTGCCGCTCCACGTGAAAAGGTCAAGCAACTGTGGAGACCAACTAAACACCACTACCTGCGGACCACACGGTCACAAGCCCATGCCTGACACCTCAGGAGACCCTGGCCCGGGCTCTCTAGAGTGAGGCACTGGAAAAGGACTAGCTGGGGACCAGTGTCGACTACTGGTGTCCGTACCCCCAACTACGAGCGCGCTACAAGTGACTAAAGACAAACACAAGTGTCACTGTCCCACTGTCGTCTTTCCCTCAGCCAGACGTACAACTCAAGCACAGGAGTGAGGGTGTCCAGATCAGACGACACAGACCTCGACGGTACAACACAAGTACCGAGACAAAGCCCCGAGCTAACAGCCTGGCTCACAAAGAACCTGGGGCACCCAACTGGATAGGTAACCACGGTAGGCGTCGTACTACTCGCCACGTACACAAAACCACATGCACGTCACACACAAACCACGTGAAACCTCACGTAAACCTCAAGTAACAACGGTCCACCACAGTGAACCCAACTGGACTCGCGTGAACAACACGCAGTCACAAAGTAAGTAAGTCACTGCATATGTATGCTAAACACAGAAACCATGTGCACTCAGTGCACCTCAGGTGCCAACACACCCTGTATTATCGATAAATATATAAATAGTCTTTTCTGCTTATATACAAGTAGGCGGCCACATCGACTGCCGCTTAGGAAGTAGACGGCAAGGGATCTGGCCGTCTATATCTGGCTGATGGGCTGGCGACAACGATGTGACGCAAGTTCTTCAGCCTCTTTCCTGCAGAAAACCCTAACCGATCCACACATGCATTCTTGATCCCGAAACCATTGAGGAAATAGGAGGAAAACAGCTCCTCTAACTTCCATGCACTATAATTAAACTAAAAAACAAACATACTTTACTACTTAAAATCATCAAACCACCCATTATCCCCGCATGGTGAAACTTAATCCAAAAATGTATTAAACATGCTGATTCAGGTGGTTACGTCGTGTTTTAATGTTTCAACCGAGCTAACAGGGTCGTCCCCTACCTCAGAACACGCTTAAGCCTCTCGAAATCTCCGGTTCACACCGAACCTCCGCGAGCTCCCACGGGAATTGCACCACGCCACGGCGTTTCCTCGCGCAATTCGGCAATGCACACGTCCCACGATCCTCCAGCACCCTTCAGTACCTGTTGGAAGCTTTAGAAACACAGGGACGTGAAGCTGGGGCAAGGGGAAGAGAGAAACAGATGGGAAACCTGCTCTCGGTGACCCTATAACCTGCATAATCTCAGGTTGGCGTCAACCCCTCTGTCGCCTAGAGCAACCGCCACCCTAAACGTCACATCTGTGCCGCCAAGTTCATGCAGTCAACGGCACTTACCTGGACGCAAACAAGTCAGCGACCACCCCTGGCCGCCAACTCCAACTCAACTGCAGCAGGTCCTATTTCATTTCAGGACCAAACCTGCACTTCACCTGAACAAACCACACGTCCACACCAAACCTTCCACACAACCAACTCACATGGGCTCACAACGGCCGCCACAACCACAACACACATGATCCGCATGGATCCGAAAGCACACGACGTTACATAGTTTTGTGTTGGTTGTCCGGGTTGGATACTGGCCTGATCAGCAAGTAGTCCGTTCCCGTATGGTGGCGTCATTACTTTCTTACTCGTGCTTTGCTACTGGTGTGGTTTGTGAGTAGTGACTCACTAATTGTGGTTTACCCAATGTGCCTTGGTGTGGGCACAAAGTGTTGTGGTTTAACTTGCTGAGGGTGCCCGGTGGTGGCACCAGCTTGGTTGTGGTTTCTGTGATGGTACCTCATGGTAGTAGGTACCTATAACCTGTGCGGGTAGTATTTGTACCGGTATGGGTATTTCCTTGCGGTGGTACGTGGTGTACCAGTGTTTTCAGATATCGAGGTGGAGGTCGTTATGGTGTGACCTTCCACTCGTTGTGTTTTATCCTCTCTCGAGTAGGTTTCCGATTACGGTTTTAGGGTGTGATGGAGTGGCTTGCTGTAGCCAGTCCTGTTGCCCTGCGCGTTGCTCGTATTACGGTTTGAATATCTCGGACTAGCTATCTGGTTAGCAGTCCTGTACCTTTGTGGTTGAGGTTGCCCGTGAAGCTAGCAGCTAGGCAATGGTAGCCTGTGTAGCTTGTAGCTTAGGCAACCAGTTGTTGTAAGGATTTGCCTGTGAGGCTTAAGGCCTAGGCTTTTCAGTTGCTGAGCGGACTAGCTGTGTTTTGCTGGTCCGTCACTCTCTCTTACTTTTCCGAGGTTATGTATAGTAATGTGCTTACATTTATTTACAATGCAGTATGAATGTTGTGAGCATGAAATGATTTGGTTAGTGTTGTTACCAGTGAGTCCCTTTGGGGTTGAGGTCTCTTAATTTCCAGTGGTTGTTTTGGGGCCTCCCTAATGAGCCGGTGACTTGTTGAGGCTCGCTTCCCTACAGTTCTTTTCAGGACTTTCCGTGTGTTTGTTCTGGCTTGTGGAGGCTTGTGACAGACTTGTACCACCAGCAGTTGAGTTGAGCTAGTAATTTTGTGTGAGCTTGTGCTCCCTCGGGGTATGCCCCAGGTAGTTGTACTTTTAAATGGACATGTATAATGTAATGAGACAGTTGTAAATGTTATAGATATTAGCACATGTTCTTTTGTGTGTTATACTGTGTAATTGTCTTTTTATTCCTACTAGACACGTGTATAAGATATCCCTTGCGAGACTTCGGTCTGTTCGCGGGAGGCGGATCTGGATATGGAGCCTTATTGGGCATAAATACCCGGTCCGTTACACATACATTAATAACATACATTAAGTTTTGTTCCAATATACATTAATCTATGTATTATGTAACAATAATATAGGTTAATGTATTTTAATGTATGTTACTAATAGGGAATGATATTTACTATATATATGTTAATAACATTAAGTTATGTTACTAATAGGGAATGTATGTAATAATGGATATTGTAACAGAGCTTAATATTTTGTAACAGATCTTAATGTATATTATACAGATCTTAATGTATATTGTAACAAAGCTTAATGTATATTGTAACAAGACTTAACATAAGTTGTAATAGAGAATTATGTTACTATAATAGATGATAAGTTTACTGTAACAGAACTTAATGTATATTGTAACAGGGATGATATTTACTGTAACAAGATTTAAGATAGATTTGTAATGAGAATTATGTTACTACAATACTAATTAAAATATTATATGTGTATTGTAATACAAGTGTAGTTGTAGCTTAGTGGTAAGGGTATCTCATGTTATATTACTGAAGACTTGGGTTTCAATCTTAGCACTTACAAACAAATAAAGTTTTTTTTTTCTTTTATAAGAGGTTATAGCTATAGTTTGTAACTGATATGAAGACTTACTGTAACTTATACAACAAAATAGGAAAAGTTGATGAAAAGGAACGACTCGTCTCCAAGACTCATAAATACTGAGAAAACAAAAAATGGGGACTAGAAATAAACTAACACAAAAAGTAAGGACTATATGACTTATGATTTTTTGATAGGGACTATAAATTAAGCAACTCTCTGACAGGAACCTCTAATTAATTCTTTCAATAAATTAATTAAATAATTTTACTTGTTGGTAGATTTAAAAAAATTATTATTATGATTTTTTAAAGTGATTATGATTAATTTCAGAGTTTTTTTCTTATTCAAATTTTAAAAAAAAGTAATCTAAATTGTTGATAATCTACTAATTTAATTTATTTTAAACATATATTTATGTGAAACATTATAATCTATCTCTCTTATTTTAGTGGCATCTTCGTAGCTAAATACATATAGCATATGGTCAAATCACCAACAAGTAGATTCTAGCGATAACTTTCATAGGTTTAAGAGGTGACTCCCGCTATGTAGAACTCTGCATCATTATGGTCTCGAGAGGTGACTTTTATAACGTAGACTTTATCTTGTGTGGCACTTAGTTTTACACTTTCAATTGGGTAAAATTTTGATATCATTTGTAACGACTTAGCTACCTAACTAAACCAAACAACTATGTTAGTTAGTAGACTTCACAGAAAGTCACTCAGATTGAGATTTCTTCCAACTGAGCATAATTAACATCAGCGTTATTTTCCTACTTGAGCTCCGAAAATGATAATCTGAGTTGTTGATAGTCTATTGATTTAGTCTATTTAACATATTCTTATAGAAGATGTTGCAAAACAACAGTGGCCAGTGATCGACAAACAAATTACAATGGATGAGAAAATAAAATTTTAGATTAAAATTTCAAACTTTAGAGTTTAGACTTTAAAATATTATTGAAGATTAAAAAATGATGAAGTTTTTAATAATAATTTAAATCATAACTACTACTCTTTGAAATACAAATCTTCGACTTGAAAATATTAGCCTTAGAGCTCAAAAGTATTGATTGAAGTTTTTAATACTAACATGGCTCATACATAGTGATTTTAGGCTCCAAAATGGCAACTTTGGAGATCGTCGTCGATCATCATCATCAGTCGTCACTAGTCACCATCACTCGCCATTACTTGTTGCTATCTATCAGTCTACATGGCGTCACATGAGCTGTCATATCATAGTGCACTTGGGCAAGTACAGTAAGCCCTTCTCCATTGTCAAACTTACTAATAGGTCTCTGGACAGAGCCCATCACCTTAATAGGCTAGGCCTAAGTCCACCCCTTGGGAGGAGAAGACAAAAAGGAGGAAAATATAAAGTTAATCCCATATCGGATATATGCATGTCAGGATCGAATCCACTATCTTCAACTTCAACTTCACCTCCTTGAGATTGGCTATCTTTTCAGGTTGAATCTCCTCTGCCAAAGGCATGTCAGGATCTGAGTCCCACTTCTAAGCTAGAATCCACCTCAACCAACTTAAGCTTCAAGTCGATGGAACCATCTCAACCAGCCTCCACATTAGCCAATAGAGTCATTCTTCTCAACAACCATCCACCTCGGCTAATTGAAATCTCAGGTTGGCCAGACCTCGGTCAACTGCAATTTCTGGGTCGCTAGACTCTAAATCTCATCATTGTTGTCGGTCAAACTGACCACATCATGGGCATCATATGTGGGAAACACAATTAAAGTTCAATATAGCTTTCTACCCTTTATTCTATTTTGCCTTAGCGGATTCTAAGCATAAAGTTGAACGTGTCTAGTGTTACTATCTTCTAAAGCTCTAAGTTCCAGGTCGTCCATGCCCATGCTGCCACCGCAGAGGTCTCTATACATGAGCTTGGACATACATGTGTTGCCACCCCTATACTATCTTTTTGGGTCAGACATGCCAATGTGTCACCTCTCAACACCTAAGATCCAAGTTGGTCATGCCTTATGCTACCACATCGGCACACTCGATATATGAGGCGGGGTGTGCCTTGTGCTGTCACCTCTCAAATGTTCCAAGTCCTGAGTTGTTGAACAACACCCTACCACCTAAGTCTCAGGTTGGATGACCGCAGTTCACCACCTCGATGGCCTGAATCAGTTGGAGAAAGCTCCACCACCTTAGTGGCTTCAGATCGGTGTATAAAGTTCTACCACCTCGAAATCCCTAGGCGGCTAGATAATGTTGCCCAGCTAGCAAGCTCAGAGAGGGGGGGGGGGGGGGTGAATGAGACTTTAAAAAAAAATCGTCAACTAATAAACATGTTCACACAAACACACTTTGAAGATTGTTAGTGTTAGTAAGGTAAAAATCAAACACACAAAAACAATCAAACAACACCAGAATTTATTCTGGTTCAGACCTCCTCTCCACAGGAGTCCTACATCCAGTTCCTAAGCAACAACTCAGGATTTCACTAACAAGGGTACAGTCCCCCTTATGGACCTTACAACACCCAGCCACAACTGGTCTTCCTTCACATGAAGGGAACAACACCCTGGATACCCCACCAGGTCTTCCTTCACAACCGAAGGGAAATACACCCTGGATACCACACCAGGTCTTCTTCTCTTTCCCGGGCAAGAAGGCAGCCCACTTCTTTTACAGGCTCTGAAGTAAACCTCCTGGTACAAACCCCAGTGTGGTTCTACAACACTCAGCACCCCAGCTGGTCTTCCTTCTCCTCGAAGGGAACAACACCCTGGTACCTACTAGGTCTTCCTTCACACACGAAGGGAAACTAAACACAGAAATGTGTTAAAGAGAATGACGCCCCTAGATCAAACTTATAGAATAGAACTTGATCTGAAGCTAGGACTGAGAGGAAAAAGATCTACACGGATGCACACTCTCAGTACCAACACGCTCTCTCAAGGATTTACACAACGCACAGAGAGCTAATAGCTTAGAAGAAGATGGGAATGAGGCTTGTTGCTCTTCAGAAGACTTGCAGAAAGCTTGAAGGATTGACTTGAGCGATGTATCTCAGTTGTATCTCTGTCTCCTCTTCTTCTGGAGCTTCATTCTTCTTATATATATCTCCAACTTGAAATAATCCGTTGAAGTAGCTGTGTGTGTCTCCAAGCTTTGGTATACGTTAGACTGTATTTTCTTCAACAGATCCTTTTTCGTATATAGCATGGAGAAGATCTTCTTGGAAAGTGCTTTGTCTTCTATTTTCAACGGTGTATGATGTGTGTCAGAATCCTGCGAACATTAAAAAAGAAAATAGATAGCTATACTAGGTCTAGTTGTTAGTAGATATCAAAAAGAAAATTTCATTTTGTCTGCTTAAAAGGATATTTTGACAAAAGACGTAAGTAAGAGATATCTGTGCATGCGTGGCAGAGATATGTTCACGTCGTAATAATGCATAGGTGATTGAGAAAAACGCACGAAGACTTTGATGATTTGAAATAAGTTTGACTGCCAAATCGTTTAGTTCATGAAATCGTTATAGCTATGACTATGAAATCGATGTACTAAGGAATCATTTGTTCAGTGAATCGTTGCATGTTTATGAACAAATCGATGTGTGCAAATCATTATGTATCATGAGTCGATGTGATGCCAAATCGTTAAAAAATGTGAATGAATCGTTATTTGCTGTATCGAATCGTTACAGCGACCAAGTCGTTATGTAACTTGATGAATCATTACAGTGACAGAGTCGTTATGTAACTTATCGAATCGTTGCAGGGATCAAATTGTTCTGAGACTCAAAGAATCGTTGTGATCACTAAATAAATTGTTATGAAACCAAATCATTGTGAGAGTGAATCATTCTACTCACTTATCAAATCGATATGGCAAGCAAATCGATGTGAGAGCGAATCGTTCTACTCACTTATCAAATCATTATGAGTCTTAACGAATTGTTATAGGAGGCAAATCGATGTGAGGGTAAATCGTTGCGCTCACTTATTAAATCGTTATGAGCCTTAACAAATCGTTATAGAAGGCAAATCGATGTGAGGGCAAATCGTTGCACTCACTTATCAAATTGTTATGAGCCTTAATGAATCATTATAGAAGGCAAATCGTTATGATCACTTATGAAATCGTTATGAGAAGCAAGTCGATGTGATCACTGAAGAAATCGATCTGGAACAAATCGTTATGATCACTTAAAGAATCATTGCGAGAGCAAGTCAATGTGATCACTAAAGAAATCGATCTGGAACAAATCATTGTGATCACTAAAGAATCGTTGCGAGAGCCAAGTCGATGTGATCACTACAGAAATCGATGTGAGAGCAAATCGTTGTTCTCACTTAAGAAATCATTATGATCGTAAATCGTTACAATCACT